>CM042381.1:1591915-1789415 GCA_023634145.1 Thymallus thymallus
AACAACTTTTGTGCTGTAGGAACAAAATGTTCCTGGCATTGCCGGAGCCTAGATGGATTCAGACCGCCATCCTCACAAAAACCCCTGTTCTGACTCTTGAGATGGATAATGATGAATGGATTGAGAGGGTGGTGGATCTCCCTGATAAGAGGATGTTTCTCTTAGTCGGGTGATTTGAACATGCCTCTAGCAGGGACGGGAATCCCCAGAGAAAGAAAATGTATCTCTGTCCTCCATCCATAGTGAGGTTTATTTTCCTCTTCTCATGTGTCACTGAGGTGTGGGATTATGTACATCCAGGGCTGTCTGGACCTGGGGTGGATCAGCACTTGTACTGCATGATGTCCCTCTGTGGGAACTGGAGTCGCATTCTCTACTAGAAAACCGGAAATACTTCAGTAGTTCATACACACTCTCGCAAAAAGACCACACACACAGAAGTCAGCTCAGAGAAGCCAGGCTCTTGAGCTCCATCCGCAGCAGATTTTTTTATTTTTTATTTTTTATTTAAAATGGAAAATGTTTATGCAACAAATGTTAGTGCATTGAATCGCATTGATTGGTTCTCTAATCAAACCGAATAGCACCGACTCATATCAAACTATTACCGTTCCTGTATCATATCAGAGCCCATGTATGTAGATACGAATCGAATCGTCTAATTAATTTGACATTTTTGCTGATAAAAAAATGTTAGAGCTAGCAATGTAGTAATATTTACCTTTATAAATGAGCCAATGTGACATCCATCCAATCGGTAGTTAGTCTGATTGGTTCTCTAATCAAACCGAATAGCACCGACTCGTTTCAAACTATAATGGTTCCTGTATCGTACGGAGCCCATGTATCGAATCGTCTTGAAAGGGAAAGATGCACATCCCAAGGACATAAACATGATAGGTCAAAGTTTGGCATCACCCAAACTCAAACTGTACCTCCAGAGGTTGTACTAGGGCTTTGTTTCCCTGGGGACTCATGTCTAATTTGATCCATGAACCTTGGATTTATATTGCTGCGTTGAGCTGGAATGTAAAAAAAAACAAAAAAAAAGTGCTTGATGCAGATTTGAATAAGCAGTGTGTCTTTCTCCTTACTGAGGGATACTGTTTCTGGTTGTTGGCGTTGGAGCTGTAGAAAATACTCTCTGGCTTACTGTGAAACTGAGGAATTTTCCCTGCTGCCTGCCTCATCCTGGCAGCGTATGTGACAGAAATCATCACCTCCCCTATTACAGCTACAGGGATGTGTTTCTGAGGTATTTACTGGTCCATCCTGGCTTCATGACAGACCTTGCACCCTTGTATTAAGGTTGTGGACACAGGAAATGGCTTACGTAATGTGACTCAAACCTGCAAGAAAAAACACCCTCGCATTCATAGCAAGCGAGAACAAACTGCTTCCATATACAGATGCCTGATGGTTCTATCATGTTGCTGTGTTTCATATTAGCTGTGCACCTTTAGGGATGCAAGCATTTGAGAGGTCGATGTGGTGTAGAATGTCTTTATCAGCGTCTACTGTAGCTTGACCCGAATGGTTTCTCCAGACTTGGCTTTTGCTGTATAGGTCTATGCCTTCAAGTGTTCAGCTCGAGATTGCTGCACTTGATGAGTAATGAGTGTGAAAGGCTCGCTTATTACAGCTGCCGACCTCAGCGAACAAGCAGGTACAGCGGCATGGCAGACACTTTTATTACAGGAATCATGAGGATAATGCACTTCACTGTTTTAACAAATTATTATAGGAATCATAAGGATAATGCACTTCACTGTTTTAACAAATTACTATAGGAATCATAAGGATAATGCACTTCACTGTTTTAACAAATTATTATAGGAATCATAAGGATAATGCACTTCACTGTTTTAACAAATTATTACAGGAATCATAAGGATAATGCACTTCACTGTTTTAACAAATTATTACAGGAATCACAAGGATAATGCACTTCACTGTTTTTAACAAATTAATGGTTTTATCCCCAAAAATAGGACGTTTTGATTGAGGTGACCAGGTAGAATGTGCAGCTCACACTAGTATGACCAATTAAATGTACCAATAAAAATGTAACTTTTAAAGGGTCGTAGAAATGTGACCAAATGGTTGCAGTCCGTTTCTGTCATTAGTGTGCTGTGGTAGACCCTCAGAGGAGTATGAAGCCGGTCCTGCACTTCTTTCACAGATGCCATATACGATAAATATACTGTAATCCAAAATCATGAGCTTGGTAAGTGTCACAGACAGGCCGTTGACTGGACCGTATTGAATGAAACTCAGGACCAGGCTGTATTATGCAAAAAGTAAAGGGACCTTTAATATAGCTTTTTACATGGCTCTCAGGCAGAAAATGAATAACAAATCATGGTACCTTGACAACGGCTCTGCCGTGACTTCTACTGAGGTCGTATCACCGTAAATGCTGCATGGCCAATGCAGACGCCAGATTGACTATGCGCCCAGATGCACAATGGACTTCTCTCTCCAGAACGTTCTCTCCCACCAATTTGTGCACATTCATTGTTTCATAACTTCATTGTGTGAATTGTTAGTTTATATCAATTCCCCATTACATTCATCACCAGTAGTACATTTAACATGAATTCCTATCATTTCTAATCTATGTTCATTACTTTAGTTATGGTTATTTCTGTTAATGCATTCAATATTATTATTCCAGTCTTCTCATTGTCGGAGTGGACACATGCTATGCTACACTTATGAGAAACAAGTTTTGGGTATATTTCATTATTTTGTTGGGGCGCTCCTGTCAATGTTCAGTAAGGACGAGCATGCATAGAAGTAGGCCTGTAGGCTACCATACATCCACACTCATACTCAGCCCTCCCGTCTAGACATGGATGGCAGACACCCTGTGAAGGCCTCCCTTCACACTTAGACTTATTGAAGATCTCAATGTTGATTCTCTGTAAATAAAGTTCCCTGCTGCAGCTAGGGTGCTGGTGTGGTTGGATCACATGTATCCTTTCATGCACAACATCATGGGCCTTGTCTATTGTCTACATCAACTCGTTTTGCCTCAGGACCCAAATTGAACCGGGTTGTCTCAGGCGCGACCCAATATTCCCATCGCAAAAAGAATTCTGGAAAGTCTGGATTTTTTTTTTAATGCTATATTGATAGTAAATGTAGCAATTATATGACAAGGTAGCGTTGTATTGTAAGTCTATTCTGAGTGTCATAGATTTGCTTACTGATTCCTTGAACACTCCTGAAAGTATTCTGCCTCTCGGGTAGATGGGTGAATGTCCTCCCAGCCTGTGTGAGAGAGGGTGTTAAAATGCATGCACAGTTATCTCAGACCCAGAGGTTTGTGTAGGCAACGAGCAACAGCTTTGTAGCCTACATGAAATCTACATTATGCTGCATACAGTACAGTAGTATGCTATCAGATCACGCTCCACTCTGCAGACGGACAAACAGGATATTTTGACACATGGTTTGAGAGACTGGCATTCCATGTTTCCTGTTGGTCAAACGTAGTGTTAATACAAAACATGCATCTCAGGTGTTGACAGGTGCTATTGCTGTAATTATGAATCATAAATCATTGGTGTGTTATTGACTTTGTTTTACCAGGGACATCCAAAGGTGTAGAGGAAATGTTTACTAGCTGTTTTCAAAGTACATAGGAAAAGAGTTGGCATGTCACATCAAACACTTTGCTTTTATGACTTGTGACTCAGGCCAGCATTATCCACTTGGCAAAGGACTTGTAGGCTATGTTAAAAAAACATATTATTGTTCCACACTTTTTATTACAACCCTTTAGAATTCGTAACGATAATACTTTTCTGACACTGCAGAGGTTTGACCGCAAATGAAGGATCCTGACACATGAACATTTTTGCTGTACTGTAATACTTGTCATTAAGTTGCCGTTACAGTGGGGATGGTTATTTTACTATTCAAATAATATCATTACATTTTTTTTCTCCGATATCCGGACAGGGGAAATTAGAATATATAAATAAAATAAGGAATTTGTTATCGTCTCTCGATCAATCAGAATAATACAATTGCACATGGCAAAGGTAAACATGCAGCTTTTCTCCGGTACTTTGGCTAACAGAAACGGTGAAAGACAGAGAGACTAAAAAACAGCTTGTTTTACCAGGACATCGGCCATCACTAGCCATCTACCAGGTGATGCACATTCACTTACACAAAACACAAACAAAAGCAATCACACACTAGGTATCCCAATTAACATACTGTTTCTGTATCATACCGGGATATACGATATTACCGATTGTGCACACAAGGTCGCTATTTCTACAAAAAATAAATATTATTATTAAAAATAAATTATTATTTTTACGTACAAAACAATTTAGGCAACTGGGATCTTGATCCAGAAGAGGATTGAATGTCTCTGCTGTAACCAAGAAACTTGATCTAGACGTCTAGCCGCAAGTTAGCAAACCAAACGCATAGCTTGAGCCCTGAGCTGGATATATATTTATTTGACACATCTTTGATTTCTTATAGTTATGTTCAAAGTTCAAAAGTTGTAATAGAAATATTAGTTATAGATCTGTCATTCTCAATGACTGCATGTCTAAGAAGCGGTATATATGTTCTATGTGCGCTATTTATACGTTTCCCGTTCTTAAGTTACAAGTTTGCATCTTTTTTTGTTTTTTGAAAATATACACTACATGACAATGTATGTGGACACCTGCTCTTTGACCATCTAATTCCAAAATCATGGGCATTAAGATGGAGTTTGTCCCCCCTTTGCTGTTGTTAAAAGCTTTCCAACAGATGTTGGAACATTGCTTGATGGACTTGCTTCCATTATGCCACGAGCAATAGTGAGGTTGGGCACTGATGTTGGGCAATTAGGCCTGGCTCGCAGTTCCAAAGGTGTTCGATGGGGTTGAGGTCAGGGCTCTGTGCAGGCCAGTCAATTTCTTCCACACCGATCTCAACAAACCATTTCTCTATGGACCTGGCTTTGCACAGGGGCATTGCCATGCTGAAACAGGAAAGGGTCTTCCCTAAACTGTTGCCACAAAGTTGGAAGCACAGAATCGTCTACGATGTCATTGTATGCTGTAGTTCCAGTGAAGGGAAATATTAACTTAACTAAGGGGCCTAGCCCGAATCATGAAAAACAGACCCATATTCCTCCTCCACCAAACGTTATAGTTGGCACTATGCATTGGGGCAGGTAGCGTTCTCCTGGCAACACAGATCCGTCCATTGGACTGCCAGATGGTGAAGCGTGATTCATCACTCCAGAGAACGCGTTTCCACTGCTCCAGAGTCCAATGGCGGTGAGCTTTACACCACTCCTGCCGACAATTGGTATTGCACATGGTGATCTTAGGCGTGTGTGCAGCTGCTCGACCATGGAAACCCATTAAATGAAGCTCCTGACTAACAGTTCTTCAGCTGATGTTGCTTATAGAGGCAGTTTGGAACTCTGTAGTGAGTGTTGCAACTGAGGACAGACGATCTTTAGCACTCAGTGGTCCCCTTCTGTGAGCTTGTGTGCGTTGTTGCTCCTAGACGTTTCCACTTCACAATAACAGCACTTACAGTTGACTGGGGACTACTTTGAATAATCTCAAATATTAAATATATACTCAGCAAAAAAAGAAACGTCTTCTCACTGTCAACTGCGTTTATTTTTCAGCAAATGTAACGTGTAAATATTTGTATGAACATAACAAGATTCAACAACTGAGACATAAACTGAACAAGTTCCACAGACATGTGACTAACAGAAATGTAATAATGTGTCCCTGAACAAAGGGGGGGTCAAAATCAAAAGTAGCAGTCAGTATCTGGTGTGGCCACCAGCTGCAATAAGTACTGCAGTGCATCTCCTCCTCAGGGACTGCACCAGATTTGCCAGTTCTTGCTGTGAGCACTGATGGAGGGATTGTGTGTTCCTGGTGTAACTTGGGCACTTGTTGTTGCCATCCTGTACCTGTCCCGCAGGTGTGATGTTGCGATGTACTGATCCTGTGCAGGTGTTGTTACACGTGGTCTGCCACTGTGAGGACTATCAGCTGTCCGTCCTGTATCCCTGTTTGTTTTTTACAGTATTGAAAATCGGTAGATCGGCCAACGGTATACGGTAGATCGGCCAAACAGTATACGGTAGATCGGCCAAACGGTATACGGTAGATCGGCCAAACGGTATACGGTAGATCGGCCAACGGTATACGGTAGATCGGCCAACGGTATACGGTAGATCGGCCACCGTATACGGTAGATCGGCCACCGGTATACGGTAGATCGGCCAACGGTGTACGGTAGATCGGCCACCGGTATACGGTAGATCGGCCAACGGTGTACGGTAGATCGGCCAACGGTGTACGGTAGATCGGCCAACGGTGTACGGTAGATCGGCCAACGGTGTACGGTAGATCGGCCAACGGTGTACGGTAGATCGGCCAACGGTGTACGGTAGATCGGCCAACGGTGTACGGTAGATCGGCATATTGATTTCTTGTTTTTATATTTTTTCCCCTTCCATTATAATTGTTTGACATTTTACTGCGTTGTTAGGAGCTAGTAGCATAAGTGTTGTTAGGAGCTAGTAGCACAAGCGTTGTTAGGACCTAGTAGCATAAGCGTTGTTAGGAGATAGTATCACAAACGTTGTTAGGACCTAGTAGCATAAGCGTTGTTAGGACCTAGTAGCATAAGCGTTGTTAGGAGATAGTAGCATAAGCGTTGTTAGGAGATAGTAGCATAAGCGTTGTTAGGAGATAGTAGCATAAGCGTTGTTAGGAGATAGTAGCATAAGCGTTGTTAGGAGATAGTAGCATAAGCGTTGTTAGGAGATAGTAGCATAAGCGTTGTTAGGAGATAGTAGCATAAGCGTTGTTAGGAGATAGTAGCATAAGCGTTGTTAGGACCTAGTAGCATAAGCGTTGTTAGGACCTAGTAGCATAAGCGTTGTTAGGACCTAGTAGCATAAGCGTTGTTAGGACCTAGTAGCATAAGCGTTGTTAGGACCTAGTATCACAAGCGTTGTTAGGACCTAGTAGCATAAGCGTTGTTAGGACCTAGTATCACAAGCGTTGTTAGGACCTAGTAGCACAAGCGTTGTTAGGAGATAGTATCACAAGCGTTGTTAGGACCTAGTATCACAAGCGTTGTTAGGACCTAGTATCACAAGCGTTGTTAGGACCTAGTATCACAAGCGTTGTTAGGACCTAGTATCACAAGCGTTGTTAGGACCTAGTATCACAAGCGTTGTTAGGACCTAGTAGCACAAGCGTTGTTAGGACCTAGTAGCACAAGCGTTGTTAGGACCTAGTAGCACAAGCGTTGTTAGGACCTAGTAGCACAAGCGTTGTTAGGACCTAGTAGCATAAGCGTTGTAAGGAGATAGTAGCATAAGCGTTGTTAGGAGATAGTAGCATAAGCGTTGTTAGGAGATAGTAGCATAAGCGTTGTTAGGAGATAGTAGCATAAGCGTTGTTAGGACCTAGTAGCATAAGCGTTGTTAGGACCTAGTAGCATAAGCGTTGTTAGGACCTAGTAGCATAAGCGTTGTTAGGACCTAGTAGCATAAGCGTTGTTAGGACCTAGTAGCATAAGCGTTGTTAGGACCTAGTAGCATAAGCGTTGTTAGGACCTAGTAGCATAAGCGTTGTTAGGACCTAGTAGCATAAGCGTTGTTAGGACCTAGTAGCATAAGCGTTGTTAGGACCTAGTAGCATAAGCGTTGTTAGGACCTAGTAGCATAAGCGTTGTTAGGACCTAGTAGCATAAGCGTTGTTAGGACCTAGTAGCATAAGCGTTGTTAGGACCTAGTAGCATAAGCGTTGTTAGGACCTAGTAGCATAAGCGTTGTTAGGAGATAGTAGCATAAGCGTTGTTAGGAGATAGTAGCATAAGCGTTGTTAGGACCTAGTAGCATAAGCGTTGTTAGGAGATAGTAGCATATGCGTTTCGCTACACCCGCTATAACACCTGCTAAACTGTACGCGTTGCAACCAATAAACTGATTATATATTTTTATTTGAAGTCTGATTTGAAATCAGATTTTTGCCGTGATAGAACTGATTCCCTTACAAAAAGCTTTTCTGGTGAGTGTTTTGCATTGATCTGTGTCAGGTTTTATGGGAACTCTAGGTGAGTGCTTGTAATTGCATTTTGAAGTGGGGAAAATACACCCTGGATGGATAAATGTGCAGCAGTAGCTCAACGTAGCATTATTAAAAACTACATTCAAATGTTTGTTTTATTAAATTAAGAAATATTGTGTTATATCCTTTTATGTAAACATGTCACAAGGATAATTTAATTAAGTTTAAAAATAGGCCTACAAAAAAAAGTATTCAAAAATTAACACTCTCCCTAGGGCTTGGCGGTATACCGTTTTTACTTTACCTTCTATACCGGTATTAGATTGTGTGTGTGTGTGTGTGTGTGTGTGTGTGTGTAACATCCATGTTTATAGTTTACTTGGCTACTTCTAGTTCTCTCAGCTCTCTCTCCATGCCGCTCCCACACAGACCTAGCCCCGCCCCGTCATTCAAGGAGCAGATTGGTTGTTCCTCGACCACAAGACACTTGCCTTCAGTCTGCATGGACACTGCAGCACATGCAACAACGTTGATGACAACATGCTGTTTCCACTTTGCTTCTTAATATAAATCACTAGTGTTCTAGAATGACACTATTACTTTGTGTTTCTTACATCTGGAAACAGATAGTTTGTATTTTCTTAACAAGTTGGGTCTAAATCTCGTTATCCGCTAATGTAGCTAATAAATGTACTGAGTCAGAGCAAACATAATTAGCTGTACAGCCTGATAATACCAGTGATGCTGTAGAACTAAATCAGCATGTTGTTTATGCAACAGTATATCTTCTAATTCAAAGAGGAATATGCAAAGCATTAATATGTTAGCTACAGGAAGTAGCTGAGAGAAAACATTCAATGTAGCCAAAGATTATAGGGTCCCCTAGGAACACTTTGGTTCCTACCCTGTGACAATAACTCCTCCCTGGCATTATCATTCGTTGTCATGTCCATCAACACTGTATTCAAAGTGCCCACTATTATATTCTAACTATAGAATTAGAATAGTCATTCTATTCCCATGATTCCAACAGTGTTCTGCTCTAAATCACAAGTCAAATCGCAATTGTAACATTTGGTTAAAAATAAGTCCTATATTATTTGCCCATATTGTGCAGCCCTACGTGGCAGTGTGGAAATGATCTCAAATGAGTGCAGAAAATGATGAAAATGCTGAACATTATTTTAGATTGAAGCTCGATTGAACAGTAGAAAACAATCCGAATGGAGAAAGACCCATTGAAATCACTTAGTGTATGTGTTGCCACCCGAGGGTCACACACTACTCATAAATCAAATGTAGAACTTTTATTATTAAAAAACATAAAATACCGTCAAATGTATTTATTTTAATACTGTATGATATTTTGCCCATATCTCACAGCCCTAACTCACTCAAGTAATCAAATACTTTGGATTGGATAGCTGATGAACTGCGCCCATTCCTATGGTAGCCAGAAGCTATTAGGTTAGCTCAAATAATTTGCTGGCCGTTAGTCCAATGTCATGCTTTTCTACATGTAGGACAGTGAACTTACTGTTTGTGGTAAGACGGGAACCTTCTTGTAATTTTTGTTGGTGGCATTTGTGTGCAGGAAACGAACAAGGACTAAATTAGGAGGTTAGGCTATAACGTTCTCATTAGGGCTGCGATGGTCAACAGTTATTGGTCAACTAAATGACCGGCGGTCACCGTTATAACCGCTCGAATAGCATTTTTATTATATTTTAAGATACTCCTCTCCTCCGCTTCTAACTGCATGTGCTGCCATAGAAATAGAATGAATAGAACGAGAGTCCCCATTCAAGTCAATGATGGCGTAATGAGGTTCTGTGGTTGCTATGGCGCCATGAGGTAGCCTAGGCAGAGAGCTTTTGTACTTTTTGTAAGTAATTCATTTTTTATGGATTTTTTCCCCCCTACAAACCTTTTTGTTTTTAAGAATGAATATAGCTAATTAATATGATCAGAATCCACAACAGTCATTTGTTTTGCTAGCTAGCTAATGTTAGCTGGCTAACTGGCAATTGTTTTGATTAGAATGCCAGAGTCCGGAGGTTGAGGAAAGCAAGACGGCTCAGCGGAGGTGGAGTGATGAGGATTGTGAAATGCTTTCTGGCGCCACGACTCCCGTAGCTTCATTGAAGTGGGTGCATTTTGGTAGTAGTGATGGAGTAGCTAGCTAGCTACACCTAATCCGGAGTCCATGAACTGCAGTGGCTGAGCTCAAACTTAATCCAAATCTTGCTATGGAGAAGCCACACAGACGGCAGGGACGGCAAGACACCTTGATGACACTGACCAGCTTTACTTGCTCTCCCCTTTATGACCACCTTCCTCCGATGACCCCTCAAGCCATTAACTTTCCAAAACCCTCTCATGACCTTCCATGTTTTTCTAAATTGCGTATCTTTTTGATTGGCAGGCTCACATCATTTGAATGAACATTCTACATTACCATGGCAGTCATTGTGTACCCATGGGTTTACCAGTCAAATTGTCAGGATTCCAAGCCTGTTCTATTCATATGCACTTAAATGGTAATTGTGCCAGCCCTAATTGTTTCAGTTCTAGAAGCTTGTACAAGGCCTTAGTGTTATGACTATTTTTACCTAATATTATTTAAATCATATTTTATAGGAAATGTGATACGCTGAGTCAGAAGAGTCCGTAGCTTTCATTCAGCTTCTGCTTTTGGCCAATAGAGATACTCAGGTTGTGGTGGTTGTAGAATGTACTATGTTATTGAACACCAGGGATTTGTCGCCTCCCTTGATTGGCTGATGCACTTTAGGCAGCTTCCCTTTTGGTTTTACGCTTTGTGATGAGGCATCCGGACCACAATAGAGGAGTTCCTTCCTTTCTTCGTCAGAGTGGAGAGTGCAGGAGGGGTGATAGCCAAAGCTTGTCCAGGGAAACTCCACAGACTACACTGCTTCAGAGCAGCTATCCAGATGGGGATTCTGTTTTGCATTTAAAAAAAATATATATTAAATTCAAGTACTTATGATTGGAAAAGGAAGAGTAGGTTGCTGATTGTCACACGATGTGTGGTACTGTAGGAAGGATTGCAAAGGAAACCATGGCAAGTCCCACTCCCTAATCAGTAACCGCCTAATGTCTGTGATCAGATATCTGTCAATGTTCACCTAGAGATCATATTAGGGTTGCACATTTTGGGAAATATTCAGAGGTGGAAACTTTCCGTGGGAATTAACGGGAATATATGGGAATTAATATTAATACCGTTTAAATGTAGATGTTTTTTTGCATTGGATATATTACCATATCATATGGAGACAGAAACATAAACGTTTACCTTATCATAAGTAGACATAATTGTAAATTATTAAATACTTCCAATAGAAAAAAAAAAAAAACGATTTAGTTACGAATTGAACTTTAATTCAATTTAATTAAACCTCTTGAACATCAGACTGAGGCCTCATCTTCACTGTCACTTTCCAACCTTGTTGAGGATGGCTCGTTGTCAGGCTCAAAAAGCCTAATTTGCCCGGATGGCCACCAATTTTTCAACCCTTGTATTGGTCAGCCTGTTACTTTGGTGAGTGTTCCCAAACAAGTACCAGTTACGCTCTGAGGCGGCTGATGTTGGTGGGATTTGGAGGATGGAGGCAACAGGGGAAAGAGCCTGACAATTGTTTACAGACAGATTATTTCACTTATAATTCACTATATCACAATTCCAGTGGGCCAGAAGTCATGGTTTTAGAAGCTTCTGATAGGCTAATTGACATCATTTGAGTCAATTGGAGGTGTACCTGTGGATGTATTTCAAGGCCTACCTTCAAACTCAGTGCCTCTTTGCTCGACATCATGGGAAAAATCAAAAGAAATCAGCCGAGACCTCAGAAAAATAAATTGTAGACATCTACAAGTCTGGTTCATCCTTTGGAGTAATTTCCAAACACCTGAAGGTACCATGTTTATCTGTACAAACAATAGTACGCAAGTATAAACACTAAGTGACCATGCAGCTGTCATACCGCTCAGGAAGGAGACGCGTTCTGTCTCCTAGAGATGAACGTACTTTGGTGCGAAAAGTGCAAATCAATCCCAGAACAACAGCAAAGGACCTGGTGAAGATGCTGGAGGAAACAGGTACAAAAGTATCTATATCCACAGTAAAACGAGTCCTATATTGACATACCCTGAAAGGCCGCTTAGCAAGGAAGAAGCCACCGCTCCAAAACCACCTTAAAAAAGGCAGCCTATGGTTTGCAACTGCACATGGGGACAAAGATCGTACTTTTTGGAGAAATGTCCTCTGGTCTGATGAAACCAAAATAAAACTGGCCATAATGACCATGGTTATGTTTGGTCATTATGACATGGTAGTGATTACACCATAGGCCTTTTTGATCTCTGCACCAGACAGGATCCTCTTGCCAGATACTTGGGGTCAAACATGTACGCTGCAGTGTGTATGAGCTTCAGGCAGAAGTCTTCATGCTTTTTGATGTATTTCAGAACTGCAGTTTCCTCTGCTTGGAGCAACAGTGAAGTGGGCAGGGCAGTACGGATTTCTTCTCTTACATCTGCAAGCAGAGTCTGAACATCAGACAGGATGTCATTTTCTCCCTCAATCCGTGCAATGGCTACTGCTATAGGTTTCAGGCTGCTTACCACTCTCTCCCAAAATACATCATCCAGGAGGAACCTCTTGATAGGCTGTCCATATCTGCAGACTGTGATATGGCCATTTCTTGGAGAGACTCCTTCCCCTCCAGGAGACTGTCAAACATGATGACAACACCACACCAACAGGTGTTGCTGGACAGCTTCAATGCTCTTATTCTTCTCACTTTAGATAGATAGATAGATAGATACTTTATTGATCCCCCGGGGGGGAAATTTGCTTGGTGAGGTAGATTGCTGTTATAACTTTATGACCCTTCACATACCTAACCATTTCTTTGGCTCTCTTGTAGAGTGTATCCATTGTTTCAGTGCCATGATGTCATTGAGGAGCATATGCATGAGCAGCACAGCCAATGGGTGTGATGTGAGGGTAGGACTCCTCTACTTTAGAACAAGCAGCCTTCATGTTCGCAGCATTGTCTGTCACCAGTGTAAATACATTCTGTGGTCCAAGGTCATTGACTGCCTTCAGCTCATCTGCAATGTACTAGTTGAGGGTTGGAGATGATGTAGTTCATTATTTCTTGCCCACGAACATTCGACCACCCATCAGAGATGATTGCAATACAGTCTGCTTTCTCTATGATTTGCTTGACCTTCCCTTGAACTCTGTTGAACTCTGCAGGCAGCAAATGAGTAGATAAAGAATGTCTGGTTGGAGGGGTGTATGCTGGGTGAAGAACATTCAGAAATCTCTTCCAATACACATTGCCTGTAAGCATCAGAGGTGAACCAGTTGCATACACAGCTCGATAGTTTAACCAAAATATGGCACAATACCTAGAATTGCCTTATGTGTATCCCACAAAAAAGGTTCACTGTTATAAGCTACATTTTTGATGAATTTAAGCAAAATTCCTCAAATCCGGAAAAATTTCCTGAAAGTTAACGACCCTTTGGAACCCTAATAGCTATAGACTAGTTGTAATGGAGACCCGAGGTTTGAACTCTATGGAACCTTTCATTCATATACCTTTCTCTTTTAAATCAAAACAAAACCACTTATTTAGGCAAGTTTTATGACCACCATTCGTCATCCATAAAGGACAAGTTAACAAATCAGTGGTTGAATGGTTAACCTTCCACGGCTCTCAATTCATTTGAGACACATTATTTTGATGGTTCGTGTTGATGTGCATTTTGGTCCATCTTTTCCTGTGATGCCCTGATGCCTTTCCTTCCAAATATTTTCCTTAGTTCTGCTGCTGCTTTCGTACACCGGAATACTTCCTGGAATTGGATCTCTATGACATCATTAGTTTGATCATCTTTGATACCCTTTCCCATGCAAACCATGGCATATTCCTTTGCATATCTTCTGTTTGGAACATCCAGTCCAGTGTGTTTAGTTCTAGGATGGGAGCTGTGGAAAGCTTTTGGACAGGTTGTTGGAGTGATGAGGGGCTTTACGTAATAACTCTAACTGAAAAAATAGCATTCGGCACTAACTGGGTTTCATTACGTGGAGCAGTGGTGAGGGATTTTAATAAAACCCTTCTTGTGGAACGGAGGAAAACAAGAGTTAGCAGCACCTGCCAATCGGTCTCCGACCGGCACACCTGTCCACACACTGGGCCAGATGCAGGTTAGGAGCTGACGTGGAGATGATGAAAGCTGGGGCCTAGCCGCCGGCCTAGGGCCTGCCCAGGACTCCTAGAGCTGATCTATGGAGCAGCTCTGCTAGAAGACAAAGGCCAGGAAGATGGATTAACCTTTTTCCAGTTGAAGAAACACCTGTGCTAATCGGGAGGGACCAACGACCATTCTGTGGTTGTCTTTGAAACCGAATCAGCCAATGATGAATGTCTTTGGCCTTGTTTGTTTTTCTTTGTCTCTAGGATTTTTTTCATTTGAGCCGTTATGATGCAAGTGTACGCAAATATTTGCTCATCTTTCTCTCAGTACACTTTTGTCTCTTGTGCCAAATTTGCTCAACAGTCACATTGTCTGTGTATCTTTACAACAGGCCAAATATGTAAAAATGGCTTGAGTTTTAGCTGTGGAATGCATGCAGCACTAACCTCCAGCTCTGATTAGTCTGTGTTGCACTAACAGGCTATGCGTGTTAAACACTCAGCAGACCCAGTGATATAACCACTATCTTATTCTGGTAATTATTCTACTGTGAAAATACCCAACTCATTAACTCATGACTCTACAAAAACAGTTTTTTAGGACACACAGGAGACCTATGTGGAGTATTCAGGAAAAACATTGTTTAATGGTTTGGTTCTGTGGGTTTGACATTTGCTTTGTGCCTGTAAGATTTTCTAAAGTAATATATTTTAACCTTTTATACTACATACCATATTTTAATATTTTTCTAGGACGCTAGGCCTAAATCAGTATTGTTCATCACTACTGCTAATTCAACGCCCTGATAATGTTTGACTAAAGCCTGACCTACAAACGGAGTCATTTTTTTGCAACCCTTGTTAAACACAGAGTCAATTCCATGTCGGCTAGTGATCGAGCCCCTGATGTTATTAAACAGACCAAGAACTTGGTCTTTTTCAGAAAGTGATCAATATTATTCATCACTTCTATAAACTGAATGTTATTCACTTGTTTATTTTTTGTCATGACCCCCAAGCAGGTTTACAGTGTGAAAAACAATCTACCAGTTGTTTGGAATTCCTCTCTGTCTGTCTGTTACAAGAGCATCCTGAAATGAGTATGTTCCTGGCCTGGCCTGGCTTGTATTACCCTGACCCATCCGGCTACATTATTGTTATCTAGGGGGTAATATCTTACAGTGTGGACTTCTTTTAATTGTTTACAGAGTGCAGCCTCACCGAATGTCGGGAATTCTGAATTTATTGTCATCCTTAAGTGGAAAGTAGAGCTTGGAACTCTGAAAGATTCTAACATGTGATCTCAACCAGGGAAGGGGCACATACTGCAGACACTTGATGCAATGTCATGGTCAGGACGGGGCACGGACTCCTCAGGTCCCTACTCAGCCCACACATGCCCAGACCCTCATGAAGATTAATGGCCCCTCTCTGTCTCCAAAGCCCTGACAGAGGTCAAGTATTAAGGGGCTGCTGATAGCTGGCTTGAGCCGCTGAGGGCAGGGGGGCAGCAGCCAAATAAGACTGGTGATGAGGTGCAGCAGCCCCCTCTACATGACCTGCCTCCACCATGATGAAACTGAGTATGGTACTTAAGAAGTGTGTTTTATATAGTCTCCATTGTACTTCAGGTACTGTAAGAGGAAATGCAATGGCTGTCATTTTATTTTTGTTGTAATAAGAGGTTTAGTGACAGTGTTTTACTGCTGGTTACAATTTCAGTGACCAACATGGCCATTAGCATGTTCTGTAAGCCAGCAGTTTCCTAAAAAAACACTTGGCACTGCCAGTCTCCACTTGGCTGGCATGTTTAGAGGAAGCACAATCGACGTCAATGTGTGGATAAAATATGTTTTGTTGAAAGAGTTCTGTCTATTTGGGAAGTAACCATGCCATAATATACAGTAGACGGTCTTGTCAGCAAATTCTCTTTTAATGGTGTCAGTGAAGCTACTCTGTTCAAAGCTGCTCTGTTCAAAGCTGCTCTGTTCAAAGCTGCTCTGTTCAAAGCTGCTCTGTTCAAAGCTGCTCTGTTCAAAGCTGCTTAAAGGTAGGATGCTACTACATTATACATCTAGTCATTTAGCGGACACTCTTATCCAGAGCGACTTACAGTTAGTGCCTTCATTTTAAGATAGATAGGTGGGACCACCACATATCACAGGTGTAGAAACTAAATGTTTCCTTAATGTAGCTATCAGTAGAGGTGGGAGGGCTAAGAGGCCTGAGCTGGCAGGACGGAGTGCTTGGCTTTGGGTGTAGGGTTTGAGCATAGAATGGAGTGCTTGGCTTCGGGTGTAGGGTTTGAGCATAGAATGGAGTGCTTGGCTTTGGGTGTAGGGTTTGAGCATAGAATGGAGTGCTTGGCTTCGGGTGTAGGGTTTGAGCATAGAATGTAGTGCTTGGCTTTGGGTGTAGGGTTTGAGCATAGCCTGAAGGTAGGGAGGGGTAGTTCCTCTTGATCTTCCATAGGTAAGCACCATGGTCTTGTAGTGGATGCAAGCTTCAACTGTGCGGAGGAGCGGGGTGACGAGAGAACTTGGGAAGGTTGAAAACAAGGCGGCTCCAGCGTTCTGGATAAGTTGCAGGGGTTTGATGGCACAAGCGGGAAGCCCAGCCAACAGAGAGTCGGGAGATGACAAGTGCCTGGATTAGGTCCTGCACCGCTTCCTGTGAGGTAGGGTCGTACTCTACGGATGTTGTAGAGCATTAACCTGCAGGAGTGGGTCACTGCTTTGATGTTTGCAGAGAACGAAAGGGTGTTGTCCAAGGTCACGCCAAGGTTCTTTGCACTCTGGGAGGGTGACACTGTGGAGAGGTCTTTTGAGCGGGCAGACCTTTCCCAGGGAGGAAGAGCAGTTCCGTCTTGTCGAGCTTGAGGTGGTGGACCGACATCCAAGTTGAGATATCTGCCAGACACACAGAGATGCGTGTCGCCACCTGGGTGTCAGAAGGGGGGGAAGGAGAAAAGTAGTTGAGTGTCATCCGCATAGCAATGAGACTATGTGATTATATGACGGAGCCAAGTGACTTGGTGTATAGAGAAAAGAGGAGAGTGCCTAGAACTGAGCCCTGGGGGACACCAGTAGTGCGAGTATGTGGTGAAGAAACAGATTCTCTCCACGTCACCTGGTAGGAGTGGCCCGCCAGGTAGGATGCAATCCAAGAGTGTGCATAGCCTGAGATGACCAGCCATGAGAGGGTGGAGAGGAGGATCTGATGGTTCACGGTGTCGAAGGCAGCGAATAGATTTAGGGAGGATGAGAGCAGAGAGCAGAGGAGAGAGAGTCAGCTTTCGCAGAGTCTCTGTGACACAGAGAAGAGCAGTCTAGGTTGAGTGACCCGTCTTGAAGCCAAACTGGTTAGGGTCAATAAGATAGTTCTGAGGGAAATAACAAAAAAGTTAATCAGAGACGGCACGCTCAAGTGTTTTGGAAAGAAAAGTAAGAAGCAATACAGGTCTATAGTTTGACATCAGATGAGTCGAGTGTTGGTTTCTTGAGGAGGGGAGCAACTCTGGCCATTTTGAAGTCAGGGGAGACGCAGCCAGTGGTCAGGGATGAGTTGATGAGGGAAGTGAGGAATGGGAGAAGGTCTCCAGAGATGGTCTGGAAAAGGGAGAAGGGGATAGGGTCGATTGAGCAGGTTGTCGGGCGGCCAGACCTCACTAGTCGCAGGATGTAATCTGGAGAGAGAGGGGAGAAAGAGGTCAAAACGTAGGGTAGTTCTGTGTGAGTGAGACCAGTGGACTCAATAGGCTGAGTGAATGAGTAGCGGATGTCGTCAACATTTTTGTGGTTGACAGTCACCCACAGTGAGGGGGACGGGGTGGAGGATTAAGGAGGGAGGAGAAGGTGGAAAAGAGTTTCCTAGGGTTAGAGGCAGAGGCTTGACAGGAGTCATAGGATGCGGAAAGGGAGGAGAGGAGGGTCGAAGAGGCAGAATCAGGAGACTGGAGGGAGAAGTATTTAGCAGAAGGAAAGTGTATTGGAAGTGTAAGGTTGTGTACTGTACCAACCACCATTGATCTGTTGAACTATACTGAACAAAAAGTAATGACCTCCAGAGCTGTTGCTAGATAATTTAATTTGAATTTCTCTACTATAAGCCGCCTCCAACGTTGTTTGAGTGAATTTAGCAGTATGTCCAAACAACAGGCCTCACAACAACAGACCACGTGTAACCATGCTAGCCCTGGACCTCCACATCTGGCTTCTTCACCTGCGGGATCGTCTGAGACTAGCCACCCGGACAGCTGATAAAACAGTATTTCTCTCTATATTAATGCCCTTTTGTGGGGGAAAATTTGTTCTGATTGGATGGGCCTGGCTCCCAAGTGGGTGGGTGTATGCCCTCCCAGGCCCACCCATGGCTGCACCCCTGCCCAGTCATGTGAAATCCATAGATTAGGGCCTAATTAATTTATTTCAATTGACTGATTTCCTTATTAACTATAGATCAGTAAAATTGTTGAAATTCTTGCATGTTGCGTTTTATATTTTTGTTCAGTATATATTATATTGTCCCATATAGTCTGTCACACTAATAGACTAAAGACAGGCTGAATGGATCTATTTAATGAATCTATCAATCTTCTCAAGAGCGATGGAAGGAAAACTGTGTTCTAAATGAACGTATGACTGAGAGCTTAAAATACAATGTAAATGAAGTCATTGTGTGACAATACTTTGTGACAAACGGCACGTTGGAAAGGAAAGAATTTCTACATGCTGTTCTTGGCATGCCGAAAGAAAGTAATTATTTATTTTAAGTTAAGATTATTATTAATTTTCAATTTCTTAGCTTTCCAGATTGTTCATTCAAATGCTATTTTATCACCTCCTAAAATAGATTGCAGTCTTTTGTAACTCATTACATTTTGTTGAGGAGGAGGGTGGTGCTCTTTCCCTCTTTCCTTCTTTCGCTCCTCATCCTCCTCTCCCTGAATCAGGCTGTCAGAGTGGATCACTCCCAAATGGATGGCCTCCCCACATCTGTAATCTGCTTCGTGTTAGCTGTCCGGGTTCAGTTTCTCACACTTAATATTTGACCACATTCTCGGTGAAACATCTTGATTTAATCCAACCCTTTCATTTATTTATTGGCCATGACTGATTCCAGATCTGCTGATGCATTTCGCCTTCGTTCTTTTAACCTCTATGCGTGTTTGTTTCTCGCGTTGATGGCAATGTCACATTTGAATTTAATTTCACCGTCAATTAACTCATTTACACGACCTGCACATTCGTTCTTGATGCTGTCGAGTTTGTTCTGAATGGAGCTTCTTTCAATTGTGGCTTGGCTACATTAGGGTGTCGGCTACATGCGCACCGATGTGGAAATAGGCCTATTCATTGTCGTCTGCTAGTGCAGATGCAAATAATATGTATACAAACTTAGCATATCTGTTTGTGTCTTCCCTTCGAGTGAGTTGACAATTGGCTTGTAGGATTACTTCACCATTAACACTTAAAGGGATCCTTCGGGATTTTGGCAATGAGGCCCTTTATCTATTCACCCAGAGTCATATACCAACTCGTGGATACTATTTTTTTTGTCTCTATGCGCATGCTAGCAGATACCCATGAACTTCCAGTCATTGCGCTAATGCTAGTTAGCATTGGCGCGCAAAACTACCTGTAACTTCCTTCATGCTGGACACAGAGACATTTCAAAATGCTATCCACATGTTCATCTGACTGAGGAAGTAGATAAAGAGCATTACTATCAAAATCCAGAAGTATCCCTTTGGCTATCTTGGGTTATTTCTTTAGCACTCAGGAGCAACACAATCCCTCATACATTACCACTGGAGAAGCACAGGAGGAATGTTCTGCTGTTATGACCCTGTAGTGCTATTCATCTGAACGATGAGGAAGATGGAAACAGGCACAGTGGACCTGTAAGAATGCACCAAACCGATTGTGCCAGTTAGGAAGTCTGGAAATGTGATAATACATCAACATTATTTGTGCGTCCTTGAATGCCCCCTTCACCTCTCCTGTTTGGAAAAATAGTTTTATTAGGGCCGTTCACAACCAGTATGTCCTTTAGCAATGTGAAAAGCAGACTTTCCACCGAACATTATCTTGACCCATGCATCGTTCACCATACACAATGCATCTGTCTGTGTTAACTAGTGGAGCTTATCTCGTCCCTCTCTTCCTGTTGGTGGCATAGGACCTAGAGATCTGTCCTAGATGAATTCCATAATATTAGATCAGATCTGTGCCATGCCGGGTTTTCTATGCCGTTTATTGCCATTGTTTGGTTTGGTTTCCAGGTGCAGGAGAAGGATGTGGGAAGATCATCCAGCGCTTCCCCAAGAAGGACTGGGAGGGCACAGTGTTTCCCCAGGGGGTGGAGATGGTGAGTACATAAAATGTCACCAAGACTGACAGTGTTGAGAGTACACTGACTCATTTACACACCCTGTGTGATAACAGACTATTTTAGTGGTTATTTTGTCTGGAATGGAAAATGGGCTAATTAAGCTAAGGTTCTCCAACCAGTCATGCTGTTGGAGCGCTCTGTTCACTAAGGGAGCCTTCACTGGTAGCTCTTCTGGAACATTCTGGAATGTCATAATGTGTCATTTGTACAGGTTGTGAAGTATTCCCCTGGTTAATCCTCTCACAGTGCCCACTTCCCGATTTGCCGGAACAGTTTTGACCGAATTTTTGAAATTTTTGAAATCCTCTCCACTGACTGAGATGCCAAAGTTATTTTTCACTGTGAAATGTTCTGTTGTCGTATCATACTGACAAGAACCCCATGAGTGGAGCAGCAGTTGAGATGTCTTCCCATGTTCTCAGGACACATGTCTTCTGGAGTGTGCAGAGCAAATATTGGCATTTCCTGTGTCAACAAATGCATAATGATTGTTTATTCAAGAGTTTGTTTCAACCCTTTCTGCCTCCACTAATTGGGACATTCCTACCCCCCTCCCAGAATCCTCAGCTATGTCCAGCCTGTTATCGCTCCCTCTGCTGTGTGTCTCCATCTTCCTTTTTTGGTTGCATTAGGGAGTTTCATCCCTCTGTCTCCCTCTCTGTCTCTCTCTATCCCCCTCTCCTCCGAGGGTGACTTGGGGATCCTTGACTCGAGACATGGGGCTCGATGAGTTACCATCGTACACAAATCATTGCACTCATCATGACCAAATATTTGCTTATCTGGGTCTGGAGAGATCTGGAAGTCAGGGCAACAGTAGCAGTAAACTCACTGGCCCAGGCAACCTCCCACAGTTCAACAGTGTTTCCCGGCCAGCGCATGGCCAATAGGTCCTGCCCGCCTGCGTGTTTGTTTATTTGTTTGTTTACTTGGACATACTAAATGATTTAAATGAAGACGCTTTTGGCCCACAGTCAAGTGAGGAGAGTGAGGCGCCTCCTGAATGCCACTGTCCTGCGAAGACTCACTAATGTCCCAATGTTTTGACAGATTCCAGGCACTACTTGAGCCGTTTACTTAGAACAAGCAAAATCAGCACAATTTCTTAAAGATGCGATCGCTGCAACATTTTGAACATTTGTTTACGTTCACATATGCACTTCTCCTCTAAACTACTCTGCCTTTTTAATGCCAAGCTGATACACATGGACATTTCTCCTCTAAACTACTCTGCCTTTTTAATGCCAAGCTGATACACATGGACATTTCTTCTTCCTCTGTTATACAGTATGTTCTAGTTCTGTCAAATTGAGTTTACTTCTCTCCTCAACAGCCCACTATGGATTTGATGTTACATTTAGCACTCTATGCTTTCACAGAGAAAGATGTTGACAGTTTGTGTTCTATTTAGTTTATTTTTTTTCTGTGAGCAAGATAAGTAGTTTCTGTAGAGATGAATCAGATGAAACCTGAACTCTGTGATGTAGTAGAGTTGTAGTTTCCAGCAGTATTCTACATAGGTCAGCGCAAAAATTGTGCTAATTAACTGCAATGACCATAATCCGGTCTGTCCGGAGCAAAACGCAGAGACTGAGAGAACACCAGATCGAGAGGGATAGAAAGCAGTTGATTCAAGAACCTGAAAATACATCTAAGTGATTGACAGTTGGTATTCAGCAGTCAAAGGTATCATGACATTGAAAAAATAAGTATGCTTGGGGTCATTGTCTATTTGGAAGACCCATTTTGCGGCCAAGCTTTAACTTCCTGATGTCTTCAATATATCCACATCATTTTCCTTCCTCATGATTCCCATCTATTTCGTGTACCAGTCCCTCCAGCAGCAAAGCACCCCTACAACATGATGCTGATGGTGTTCTTGCAAGCCTCCCCCTTTTTCCTCCAAACATAACGATGGTCATTATGGCCAAACAGTTCTATTTTTGTTTCATCAGACCAGAGGACATTTCTCCAAAAAGTACGATCTTTGTCCCCATGTGCAGTTGCAAACCGTAGTCTGCCTTTTTTATGGCGGTTTTGGAGCAGTGGCTTCTTCCTTGCTGAGCTGCCTTTCATGTTATGTCGATATAGGACTTGTTTTACTGTGGATATAGAAGTGGTTTCTTGCATCAAACAACACATGTTCAGTCACCTCCTTGTCTGAAGGACCAGTGGATAAACAGGTTCATGTCAAGCCCTAGCCATAGTAGCCTACTTAGCCACTGTTAAAACTGTAACTTAAAGTGGGTACAGCCTCCGTGTTCACAGTAAATGCGTGCTGGAAGTTTTCACAACATTCAATTTTGCGTTCAGCAGACCAGAAATTTGCTCAGTGCCCCAAGAAATGTGGGAACACTGGCTACGACATAGTTGCTATAAAAGGAGACTTTGGCTATTGGCCAAGATCATCCTATATGAAAAATCAACAGATTTTCTGACCGGATATTTTGCGCTGCTTTGGTGAGACTAGCTCTGTCTAGATTGTTTTCTTGCTTTGTGTAAACATAACATAAATAGGAATATAGGCAATTTACTTGATGTCAAACATGCACTGTCCTGCTGTGCGCTGCCTAATCCAATTCTGATCAGAGTACTTGTTTGATATTGTGAATTTTAACTTGTCCATTTGGACAACTTAAATCTATATCCTGGTTGTCCCACAATTGTTAAAGCCTTAATGTCAAGCCCTGCTCACCTCAGTGCTGAGAGACACCACACTTTGATTTGCACTGGTGAATGATGTTTTCTGCTGGCTGGGATATATGTAGTCCCTATTCGGTTTGAGCAGAAAAACAGGATGATGGCTTTTGAAGCCTTTTTTCAAAGGAATTTCTTTTTTTATTGACGTTTTTCTCTTCAGAAATTGAAAGTTTGTGTTTGATTTAGGCTAGGCCCTAGTCATGTAAACCTCATGTAACATTGACATTCCAGTCAGAATAAATAGACCTCACTCTGTATGTCTACAAGTAATTATTGTTTTTTTTCTCTTGACATTAACATATACATTACAATCCTGTCCAGTTTGGATGCGGTCAGGTGGATTCTTGGTAAGCCCTGGCACATTCCTCTTGGCTTAGGTGAAAGTACACTGGGAAGATTTGGTAGCATTACTAAGATGCTGTCTAGTCTCTGTGCTAAGCTGAAGCTTGCTCCTGTACCAACTCAGGTCTTGTCTAGAGAAGGGCTTTGCATGTCAGAGTAGTCATGCATCACCACAGCCGTCTGAGTCTGATAGTACAGTCAGTCTCATCCAGGCCTTTCAAGAGGTCCAATGAAATAGACCATGCTGGACCGGACCAGAGCAGACCGGCAGGTGAAGGAGCCCGTGAGCAGCCAACTTGTTGCATAATCTAGGTCAATGTTGTGGAAGCCAGGATGGATTGAGAGTGGAGCCTATTTCTTTCCCAGTGGGAATGGGAAATATTTGTAAACCTCTGTTAACGGTAGATGTTCCTTTTCAAGGAACAACATAGAGACGTGTTAGGATGCAGCAATATACTGCTTAAAGGTCATGAACAGTCGGCCATGTTTTTCATGATGAAACCAGATCAAAGTATGATGACCAAAGTATGACAAATGAATGCTTCTACATGAAAAAAATGTATGTTTGATCATAAAATGAATGGTCCCCTCCCCCATGTCAAACACTTGGATTCACTTGTCTTACCTAATTTAAGTAAAGCCTTGTAACCAACATTGGAGAAGGCGTGTTTGCGGAGAGGCGTGGTTTATATAGCTAGAAAGCTACTCTACTGATGCCAATATTTGATTGTAGGGTGTCGGCAAATAGAATTAAGTTTACACTATTCATCTATGGCAAAGATGCTAGGTCTTCATCCGTGTCAGGTGTTAGCTAGTTACTGGCTAGCTAGGTCTTCATCTGTGTCTGGTGTTAGCTAGTTACTGGCTAGCTAGGTCTTCATCTGTGTCTGGTGTTAGCTAGTTACTGGCTAGCTAGGTCTTCATCTGTGTCTGGTGTTAGCTAGTTACTGGCTAGCTAGGTCTTCATCCGTGTCTGGTGTTAGCTAGTTACTGGCTAGCTAGGTCTTCATCCGTGTCTGGTGTTAGCTAGTTACTGGCTAGCTAGGTCTTCATCTGTGTCTGGTGTTAGCTAGTTACTGGCTAGCTAGGTCTTCATCTGTGTCTGGTGTTAGCTAGTTACTGGCTAGCTAGGTCTTCATCTGTGTCTGGTGTTAGCTAGTTACTGGCTAGCTAGGTCTTCATTCATGTCTGGTGTTAGCTAGTTACTGGCTAGCTAGGTCTTCATTCGTGTCTGGTGTTAGCTAGTTACTGGCTAGCTAGGTCTTCATCTGTGTCTGGTGTTAGCTAGTTACTGGCTAGCTAGGTCTTCATCCGTGTCTGGTGTTAGCTAGTTACTGGCTAGCTAGGTCTTCATCCGTGTCTGGTGTTAGCTAGTTACTGGCTAGCTAGGTCTTCATCCGTGTCTGGTGTTAGCTAGTTACTGGCTAGCTAGGTCTTCATCGTTCAGAACTCTGACGCAGTTGTCTTGTCAACACATCCGTCAGTGCTGCTGTGTGCCAAACAGGAGATCTATAAAATGTTTTACATCATTGATGCGATTTCTTTGTGTATTAGGTTGATGATTTTAATGCAACACTGCTCACTGCAAGTTTCTTGACACCAAAATCTGTTTATACATTTCTAACATAATATAAACTACCCACATTATTGTAAGAAAAGTGGATATTAAATTAAATATTAATCTTTTGAAGTTGTATGCCTTTACTTATAACATCTTTTAATAAAAAATACAAATATTTGATAAAATATGTGAAAAGTCCGGACTGGGCTTAATGTCTACCAAGTGTACCCTTTAAAACCATGGGTGTTTTACTGACATTTGTTATAAAATTGGATTATATTAATCTCCCTTAAAGTTATTAAAATAAACTGATCATTGCTATTCATCATGAAAGTAGTACTTACAATGCATTAGGAAAGTATTCAGACCCCTTGACTTTTTCCACATTCTGTTACGTTACAGCCTCATTCTAAAATTGATTAAATTATTTGTTTTTTCTCATCAATCTAAACACAATACCCCATAATGACAAAGCAACAAACAGTATTTATTTGTGTGCAAATGTATAAAAAAATGTAAAACTGAAATATCACATTTACGTAAGTATTCAGACCCTTTACTCAGTACTTTGTTGAAGCACCTTTGGCAGCGATTACAGCCTCAAGTCTTCTTGGGTATGACGCTACAAGCTTGGAACACATGTATTTGGGGAGCTTCTCCCATTCTTCTCTGCAGATCCTCTCAAGCTCTGTCAGGTTGGATGGGGAGCGTCGCTGCACAGCTATTTTCAGGTCTCTCCAGAGATGTTCGATCGGGTTCAAGTCCGGGCTCTGGCTGGGCCACTCAAGGACATTCAGAAACTTCTCCTGAAGCGACTCCTGCGTTATCTTAGCTGTGTGTTCAGGGTTGTTATCCTGTTGCAACGTAAACCTTCGTCCTGAGCGCTCTGGAGCAGGTTTTCATCAAGGATCTCTCTGTACTTTGCTCCGTTCATCTTTCGCTCGATGCTGACTAGTCTCCCAGTCCCTGCCACTTAAAAACATCTCCACAGCTTGATGCTGCCACCACCATGCATCACTGTAGGGATGGTATTGGCCAGGTGGGGAGCGGGCCTGGTTTCCTCCAGATGTGACACTTGGCTTTCAGGCCAAAGACTTCAATCTTTGTTTCATCAGACCAGAGAATCTTGTTTCTCATGGTCTGAGAGTCCTTTAGGTGCCTTTTGGCAAACTCCAAGCAGGCTGTCATATGCCTTTTACTGAGGAGTGGCTTCCGTCTGGCCACTACTATAAAGGCCTGATTGGTGGAGTGCTGCAGAGATGGTGTCCATCTACACTGAGGAATTCTGGAGCTCTGTCAGAGTGACCATTGGGTTCTTGGTCACCTCCCTGACCATGGCCCTTCTCCCCCAATTGCTCAGTTTGGCCGGGAGGCCAGCTCTAGGAAGAGTCTTGGTGGTTCCAAACTTCTTCCATTTAAGAATGATGGAGGCCACTGTGTTCTTGGGGACCTTCAATGCTGCAGAAATGTGTGGGTACCCTTCCCCAGATCTGTGCCTCGACACAATCATGTCTCCTAGCTCTACCGACAATTCCTTGGACCTCATGGCTTGGTTTTTGCTCTGACATGCACTTCTTCTTCTTCTTCTTCTTCCTTTTTGTTTGGCGAATCGCATCGATTTCGTGCATTACCGCCACCTACTGTGAACTTGATCAAGAGACTCTAACATCTACCCACTCCTCATCCTTACCCACTATATTAAAACATTATGTGCTACAGCCAGCGCTGCGTGTTCAGCTCCTCTGGCTCAAAACAAATAATTCAAATTTAAATTAACAAAAAAAATACAAACACCCTTTCAAATCCTATTAATTAAACCTGTATTCTCCAAATATTTAAATAAAGCTTCTCTATTATCATTTTCCTGTTCTTGTTTTAATGTTTCTCAAAGTTATATCAGTCTCCTCTTTCCTCCGAATCTCTTCAAATAATTTATCTCAATCCTCTTTATATCTTTCACAATACATGATAACATGTTCTACTGTTTCATTTTCTCCACACCATTCACAGAGTCCTGTCGGATGCTTGGACATTAATTTCAATGTTTTATTAAGTCCTGTATGTCCTGTTCTAAGTCTTGATAAAATGTTTTCCTCCCTTCTACTTCCACCTGAGTACCTCTTTTTCCCCACTTTTGGTTGGATTGCATACATATGTCTACCCTTACTTCCTGTTTCCCACATTTGTTGCCATCTCTTATCCCTCTGTGGATAAGATGCCATGCAACAAAGACCATAACACACACATTTCAATGAATTATCTGAAAGCTGATTCACATTGCTCTACTATTATGCTTGTTAATTAGTTCAACACATCCTAAAGCCAATCACAAGACCTTTTCAAATCACCCTGTACTGTGTAATTAAAGGGTACCGGTGATGGACCAACAAATAGGATCACCTTGATGAATAAAAGACAACAGTATGACAGACACCACCCAAAAGTGCATGAGTAGTCGGCCAATAGTAGTCTTCTTGTCTCTCCGTTTAATAGCATTTCTATCCCTGATATCCCTCAACCCTTTATCTTATTCTACTGTCTCTGCATCAACGACTACCTGTCCACTCCAAACGTCTTGGAGAGAGTACAGAGCTTTCTAATTTTGTCTAATTGTTTCTAATCTTGGTATAGTCACCATGGCTAGATGCACAATATGCATAACTGTTTTAATCAACTTAAATCTAAACAAAAAACATTTATGTTAATTGTATAGTAGGGATACCAACATACAACCCGGGCTTAATAGGAGCATACCTGGCTTAATAGGAGCATACCGGGCTTAATAGGAGCATACCTGGCTTAATAGGAGCATACCTGGCTTAATAGGAGCATACCTGGCTTAATAGGAGCATACCGGGCTTAATAGGATCATACCGGGGTTAATAGGAGCATACCGGGCTTAATAGGAGCATACCGGGCTTAATAGGAGCATACCGGGCTTAATAGGAGCATACCGGGCTTAATAGGAGCATACCGGGCTTAATAGGAGCATACCGGGGTTAATAGGAGCATACCGGGGTTAATAGGAGCATACCTGGCTTAATTGGAACAACAGTGATTTATGGTGAAAAAGACAGAAGAGCGAAGTCTACTCATAAATTATTTAAATATACACTATAGACTACAATATTATGCAAAGTTAGTATTGATCATATTGAACAATACCTCTTAGACATATGGCTACGGCATGTTTGTATGTCTGAAAGGGTAACACTACGGCTTTTTAAATGCCGCCACGAAACCTTCTCTGGAGATAGTTTCCAAGCACCACTGAATGGGCATTTAACTTGTCTGTAAAGGAATGCCTTTTCTGAAGCTGCCTGCACGCAGTCTGTCTGTCTGCCTGCTGCCTGGCTGTATGCAGACCACTCGCTCCTAAGAAAAGTACTTTGAAGTTTGTTAAATACAAGTACTTGCCAATACATTTAGTAGAAAGAAAACACATCTATCTACCCTACCATAAAAGAACAGCAGAAAAACAACACAACAGTCAATCAGCAACGTTTTATTGTTTTCAGGGAAACAATACCGAACATTCTATATCGGAGCAGAATTCTTCTGTCTGAAAAGCTACTGATGCGGCACTTTTTAAAATTGTCTGAAAGGTTATCAATTGTCGCTATAGACCCGTTACTGTAGCAGAGTCCTCTGTATGAAAGGGGTACAATATTGCTTTATTGTCATTTACATTCTGTATAGAGGGAGTGCTTTTTGTGCTACTGTACCCTTTAAGCCCACCTGTGATGATAAATGTCAAATGTGACTCGTTTCAGCAATCTAGGCGGATGTCGGGCGTCACTACTTCACAGGAGAGCCATTTGAATGTAAACGTTTTTTAAAAGCATTGTGTTTTTTGGCAAATTACAAGCCTAGTTGGTTTAACCACAGAAAAAGACAGCAATCTCCCCTCTAGCCATGATTGGCTGAGAGATGAGTGCGGATTGATCTGCCATGTAGCACGCTTCTGTCTAATTGAGCTGGTCAGTATGTGTAGGAAATCCTGTCTAACGGGGCTTAAAATATATATATATTGCGTATTTGATCTGCATAAGTGTTGTTTTCCACTTTCTGGAGGACCGAGTTTTGAAATCAGTGGAGTTAGAGTGTGATAGCTAAGGAGAAAACACTTGTCTCAGGATTACATCTTCAAGGGGAACCATGGCATCCGTGACGGGGAGAAGCGTCCATTCCATGTATAAGGGTAAGATAGTCTAGCTAGTTATATTTTCAGATATTACACGTTTCAAATTTTGACAAAGTTGTTTTCATTTCAGGTTAGTATACTGTTAGCTAGCTAGCTAACGTTATCTGGCTGGCTCGCTAGCTAATGTTACATGTATGATCTGTGTAGTAATATTATTTGTATCTCAGAGCCATTTGCTTAGCTAGTTATAGCCTAATGTTAACTAGCTAACATTGAGCTGGTTAGTTAGCTACCTACAGATTCATGCAGGGTAGTAAGGTCATGATTATGGTTCATTGTTTACCTAGCTAGCTAGCTACATGTCTTAACGAAAGACTCCACTATGCAAGTAACCATTTCAATAGAATGTCACTGCGACAACTGTTGATATACTTAGCTGGTAAATTCGCTCTGGCTATCTACTCCGATTTCAGAGCACTCTCGTCTGAGTGTGCCGCAGAGCGCAGAATAACTGACAAATTTACAAAGGCTCAACACTCGTTGAATATGGCCAGTTTCAGTAAACATTGGCAAAAAAGCGTACATTGTTGCCAGCAGCACAGTTGCAGTCACCAACGCTCTGGATAACATAACAGCCTAACCAGCTCTGCTAGGGTGAGTAAAATGGTCAGAGAGCTGTTCTCTCTTTTGTGTCTGGAAGTAGCTAGCTAGCCAACGTTAGCCAGTTAGCTTTGGTGCTTGACTGCTGTTAAGACACAAAAGAATAAGAGGGTGTGAACAATGCTGAATGGGTGTAGACAAAGCAGAGCTCTCCAGTAGGTACCAAAACATTCAAAGGCCATTTTCTCAAATTGAGGATACAAATTGATCAACTTTCAAAGCAGAATTACTCACATTGTTCCTCAAATGCAGTGTACGATATATCATGTTGTAGCTCTGAGTCTCTACTTTTATCCAATGAAAAAAACAGCATTTCAAGTTTTGTTATATAAGACCGTATCGAGCCAATTGGTCACAAATTTACAAAAATTGCATCCATGTTTAACAATGCAAGGTTAATTTAACAGTAAATACATGTAAACTGTGATACTTGAAATCTATTATCTTCTTATACAATGGGTGGGTCTAATCCTGAATGCTGATTTGGTTAAAACCGCATTCCAGCCGGTGTCTAATCCACAAGTTACCACCAGCTAAATCTATGATGTTAAAATGCCTATTTACTCTGTTCCATCTGACTGGCAATCCACTGTCTCATCAGCTCAGCCAAGCAATTTATAAACTTAATCTCCACTTTCAAAAGCATAAAGACATTATCTTTTAGACTAACATTTAGTTTTCAACAACAGAGATTTGTATAAACCTTGCTGTTTGTCTCTCCAACATTTGCAACATTGTTTCAGTATTCAAATTTGATATCTAGCTGTCCCATAGTAATGAAGTTGTCGGGACGAGACCGACTGACAGGCAGACAGCTTTTCTCAGCCAGTCTATCATGAATCGGCTGGCATCATTTTTATGGATATATAAGAAGAAATGTCCATTTAAAAAAGGTGAAATGTGCAGCTATTTTGCAGTTGGCTAGCACCTCTGAACAACAGACGAGTCAGCACATGTTCTATACCAGGCGAAATCATGCCTCATTAGCTCATTGTTATGGATGTATCCAAATAAATGTCACTAGAAAACAGCTTAAGCAAATCCAGCTACTTGGCTGTTATTCTGGCTTTTTGAAGTGACTGTAAGTTAGCCTTAGTTGGCTAGCTAGCAAGCAAGGAATAAGAAAGTTTCCAGAAAGTATGGCAATGGAACATTTAGAAGGAACGACTACGTCGCGTCCATAGATACAGAACCAAAAGACTGATCGACTGGGTCACATCTCTGGCAACGAGCCGGCTTGGGTAGCAATCCTAGATTTGTGTCGGGATTATATCTTGTGGAAATAGTTTGAATAAATTAATCAAAATAAAAAAAAATATGAAAATATGTCAATCATTACTTGAATACTGTATGTTTGTAACCCGTTGTATGAAAGTGATAATGCCCTCAAAGGCGGTATTTAGAGGGCATCGACTTCGTCTCGGGCCTAACAACACCCGTGCCAATATATCCTCAACACCGGCTTCTCGGGCATTAGCATTTAATTGTAGTTCACCAAGGTATGTCGCTACTGTGAGACTGTGACATGCAGGCATGACTGCTAGCATGAAAAAAAAACATTTCAATTGGCAAGAGATGCTCATGAAATATAATATCATGTGTATATATTAGCACATGAATCTCTTAGTTTTTGATCAAGTATGAACACTTATCAGAAAAGGTACTAAAAATATCAGAACAATTTGTTTATCTGAGGAATTGGAAACTAGTGGGAACTTACACGTACATGTCTAACTTAATAAAACATCTGATTGGCTTAGAAAAAATATAACCAGATTAATTAGTTGAAACAGTAAACAACAAAAAACGTTTTTTTATCTAAAGATATAAGTGGGCTTAATGGGTACGTGGGCTTAATAGGTACACTTAGCCTAGGCATTTCAAAGAGCTGAATATAAGCTTCTCGCCCACTCAGCCTGTCTTTTCAAACTTCCTGGTAGTTAGCTATGAGAGAGTCATTTTTCTTAAATATTCAGCATTTCTACCTTATCTTATGTTAGTCACTCAAAAGTCTATTTTACATGGAAATCAGAATGACTGTTCCTGACCTTGTTTAAAAAAAAAAAAGTGCTTTCAATGAATGACAGAAGAGCTGCAGCGGAAGTCTGAGGGGTCTCTGCATACTGTCAATGGTTTTAGGTGAACATTCCTTGTTTATACATGGGTACTGTTTACGGGATTTTACGAAGGAGACACAAGCTGTTAGTGAAGAACAAATAGACATATTATGAGGATGTTGTGTTGTGGGGCATGGTGGTCTCTTCCTGTGTGAGTCACTGGGTCCGCTCTGCTGGTGGCCGGCATGGCTGTGCTGCTCTGAGTTATAGTATCACACTGCAGAGCCATCTTCCCGTTCCGTCTTCTAAGGGTCGATGAGCTATGATGGCATCCTCACAGCATCATCCTACAAACATCCATTCCCTGTAGGGTGGTAGTTAAAGATAGAATCAGTACCACTAGTTCAGCCAAACATCACTCATGTCTACAGTTGTCCTTGGACACCCATGTGTTCCAATATATGGGCCGTGTGTTTGTTTATTGTATTGCACCCCCCTGAACTCTTCCATGTTGATTTGTGATGTTGTGGCATTTAGTAGTCATTGTGCGTGTCAAGGACCCCCAGGAGCAGCTTCAGTCATTGTTTCTGATGAGACTGGAGAGAAGATATGCTGGCCCGTATGTGACACATTAGATTGCATTACAATAAGCAACCAAAAGCTGAGTAAACATGAAAATGTAAAACAGCCACATTTGGACTAATAAATTCTAAATTGTGTGCTTCCTCAAAAATTATATGTTCAAGACAATTAGAGGATTGGATGAAACCAATAGCATTCATATGTTGTTGATGTATTTATTTTTGTAAATGGAAAAAGTAGAGAGATGTGAGTCAGCACGCAGCATGTAAGGTGCCAGTCCTGGTGTCTCCACTGGGGTGTGACACACTTTGGTCAAAGGCCAAATGAATGAGATTCCAGCTTTGAACTTTTAATGAAGATACACCATAGTGTTTAACATATGCCACCAAGCAATTTGGCTCCAGTTTTAGCTGGTATGTAAACTGTTATTATTTGCAGATTTTCTCCACGCCATAAAAAAGAAAATGAGTCATTTACTAAAGCTTGGAATACATCTGTAGAATGGGGCTGAGCACGAAAAGCATTTTGTGGTCAAAACAGGCCCCCAGCAAACTAAATAACCACAGATGAAGAATGCACCAAAAAAAAAGCGTTTACAACTCGAGCTCCGAAAATGTGTTTCTAATCTTTTCAGGCAAGTGACGGAATAGGCTATATACAGTTGAAGTCGGAAGTTTACATACACTTAGGTTGAAGTCATTAAAACTGTTTTTTTCAACCACTCCACAGATTTCATGTTAACAAACTATAGTTTTGGCAAGTCGGTTAGGACATCTACTTTGTGCATGACACAGGTAATTCTTCCAACAATTGTTTACAGACAGATTATTACACTTATAATTCACTAGATCACAATTCCAGTGGGTCAGAAGTTTCCATACACTAAATTGACTGTGCCTTTAAACAGCTTGGACAATTCCAGAAAATGTAGACCTCCACAAGTCTGGTTCATCCTTGGGAGCAATTTCGCAATTTCCAAACACCTTAGGTACCACGTTCATGGGACCACGCAGCCGTCATACCACTGAGGAAGGAGACTCGTTCTGTCTCCTAGAGATGAACATACTTTGGTGCAAAAAGTGCAAATCAATCCCAGAACAACAGCAAAGGACCTTGTGAAGATGCTGGAGGAAACAGGTACAAAAGTATCAATATCCACAGTAAAACGAGTCCTATATCGACATACCCTGAAAGGCCGCTCAGCAAGGAAGAAGCCACTGCTCCAAAACCGCCATAAAAACGTCAGACTACGGTTTGCAACTGCACATGGGGACAATGATTGTACTGATGAAATAAAAATAGAACTGTTTGACCATGGTTATATTTGGAGGAAAAAGGGGGTGGCAGCATCATGTTGTGGGGGTGCTTTGCTGCAGGTGGGACTGGTGCACTTCACAAAATAGATGGCATCATGAGGAAGGAAAACGTATGTGGATATATTGAAGCAACATCTCAAGACATCAGTCAGGAAGTTAAAGCTTGGTTTCAAATGGGTCTTCCAAATGGACAATGACCCCAAGCATACTTCCAATGTTGTGGCAAAATGGCTTAAGGACAACAAAGTCAAGGTATTGGAGTGGCCATCACAAAGCCCTGACCTCAAGCCTACAGATAATTTGTGGGCAGAACTGAAAAAGTGTGTGCGAGCAAGGAGGCCTACAAACCTGACTCAGTTACACCAGTTCTGTCAGGAGGAATGGGCCAAAATTCACCCAACGTAATGTGGGAAGCTTGTGGAAGGCTACCCGGAACATTTGACCCAAGCTAAACAATTAAAAGGCAATGCTACCAAATACTAATTGAGTGTATGTAAACTTCTGACCCACTGGGAATGTGATGAAAGAAATAAAAGCTGAAGTAAATCATTCTCTCTACTATTATTCTGACATTTCACATTCTTAAAATAAAGTGGTGATCCTAACTGACCTAAGACAGAGAATCTTTACTAGGATTACATGTCAGGAATTGTGAAAAACTGAGTTTAAATGTATTTGGCTAAGGCGTATGTAAACTTCCGACTTCAACTGTACATCACTCTCCTATCAGCAGCGCACTCTAATCCGTGTTGATGGATGACAAAAGGATTTTACCTGTGTGTTACCTCATATTTATACCCCAGTGAAACAGGAAATGGTCATAGACAACAAGAAAAGTTCCTAGACACTAAAAGCAATATCAAGAAACATTTTACCCCAAAGATGCAGATTCCTTTGGTTTTATTTATAGTATTCTTCAAGGGTGCCAATAATTTGGCCACATATATATGTTTTTGACAGAATAACCTTTTCAGAAGATAAAACAACACTTTTGCAGGAATGGTTTTTATTAGAAGAATAGTCAGCCATTTCTCCAAACATTTGAGGAAACTTTTAATCATTATATGTATTGTTATATGTATTAATGTTTTTGCTCCCTTTCTTGAGGGGTGCCAATATATCTGGAGTTGACTGTATATACACATGCTCTTTCCATGACAGACTGACCAGGTGAATCCAGGTAAAAGCTATGAACCCTTACTGATGTCACTTGTTAAATCCACTTCAATCAGTGTAGATGAAGGGGAGGATACAGGTTAAAGAAGGACTTTTAGGCCTTGAGACAACTGAGACATGGATTGTGTGTGTGTGCCATTGGGTGAATAGGCAAGTGTCTTTGAACAGGTTATGGCAGTAGGTGCAGTGTATATTCTGCTCTTGTTTTTCCAACATCAGTCTGGTTAAGGAATTTCTCTCTGATGCCAAAGGAAAGGCCTAATCACAAATCGTGACATATAAGTGTTTGACTTTTACCCACTCCGGCATTCTTTATTTCTGCCTTGGGATTCAGGAGTAATGGAATCAATGTGCTGAAATAATTGAATTGTGTTGTGACGGTTATCGTGAGTGTTTTCTGTTCGTATTGGAATCGGACACTTCCACCGCCTCAATCTCTCCATTATTTGAATTTATTGCTATCAAGTCCACAACGAGGGAATGAAACAAATGCCAGAGAAATTATCAAATGACTTTGATGATTATTACTAAATGGTTGAGTATGCAAATGTAATTACATGGACCCATGTTATAATGCTTTGATGAAAGTTAATTGCAGGCCCAGATCCATTCACATCCGTCTTTATAGATTTTAAATCTGATACAAGTTTGTTATTTCAGGTATTTATGTGGTCATTGAGTGATTCTTAAACAACCCCCAACATATACCCCCCTCCAGTTCTGTTTGTGTCTCTGTCTCACTCATGTACACACTACACTGTTAACTTGTATGTTGCTGAGCTCTAGGCAAAACACTGGGTGAGAGGTCATTCACATTCCAGAGAGCATTCAACACTGAACGTCAGGTTCACTTAATTACTAGGCATAATTTGTCTCCTCCGTGGACATATGTGACAGTCGGAAAACAAACATAATTTAGTACCTTGTTGGATATAATTTGGAGCATTTAAGACTGACTTTGTGCTGCCCCTGTCAATCTTAACAACTGATGGTAGATGAAGGCTTAGGAAGGTGTGTGTGGGTGTCATTATGTTTCTAAAAGGTCGGAGGTCTATTACTCTGTAAAGAAGAGGCTTTCATACAGTACAATGTGCACTTCAACCAGTGTCATTGAGGTTGAAAGGTCAACATTGTAGCATACCAGCTAACCAAAGAAGGTTTCAATAGAACCATGTGCTGCTGCTCAAGGACGCTGGTGACGTCTGTTGGTGAAGTCCGTATGTGTGAATATGGAAACTCTTCACAATACCATTTGACCTTTCTTAGCCCAATAAATGAAGCAGGCGGCACATCATCAAAGGGTCTGCTAAAGGCCCTGGCTTCCCAACACCTCACAACCATCACGCATTCTCCCTCTGTGACTTTAAGACCACCCTCCTCACCTCATGCGACGTGGAGGATAAGGCCGGTACCTGCAGAGCGTTTGTTTGCAGTGACGTAACTGAAGACTGCTGAAAATGTCACTGCTAGACTGCGGTTGTGGGGCGAGATGCTGGACAAGTGAACAATGGGAGTCCTGTCCAGCCCCGTCCGACTGACTTCCATGCTCCAGTCAGACTAAGCTGCTTCTCTGTGGTGTCTCTGGCATCTCCTCTGCTGTATTATCCTGCCATTTACTCAGATATGTAACCTGAGGTGTTGTTAGATTTATAGATTCACTTAGTGGATGTTTAGAGCTCCTCTCATTCCTCCAGGATTCCAGTCTCTCATTGGACCTAAAACACCTAAATCTCCACATTGACATTGTTCTATTTTTATCTCAATTAAAATGGAGAATGAACAGTACTTTCTCTGGACGCTGTAATAAGCAGTACCTCCAGGATGTAGTGGGGATTTGTTGTGATATTTGCGGGCAAAAATGTGTGATTTTGCTGTGGCTATTCTGACATTTTGCCTGGCAATTTGCAATGATTTTGTCCAGTTTGTCGCGAAAATGCGCTCATGAGAGAAAGTTTGATGTGTGGCTTGATTTAAAAAAAATGTGTATATATATATATGTTCTGTCATTTTGTTGTAGTACAGGGCCAGCCATAGTAGTACAGGGCCAGCCATAGTAGTACAGGGCCAGCCATAGTAGTACAGGGCCAGCCATAGTAGTACAGGGCCAGCCATAGTAGTACAGGGCCAGCCATAGTAGTACAGGGCCAGCCATAGTAGTACAGGGCCCCTGAAGCAAATTAGGTATTAATACTGGGCCAACACTTTAACCGCTAGGCTGCCTGCTGTCCTCAGGTACTTTATGATCTAACCACATTATGGGGTAAAAGTGCAGGGATTGGTTGAAATTGCAAGCCCTCTTTTCTACTTTATGTGATAATATTGCGATGATTTAATCATCGCAAATAATAGGAAATAGTGTGGTGATTGCATAATATGCAAGGAATCATTGCAAATTACAGCTGAATCACGGAATACTGGAGGGACTGGATAAGCTTTAGGGAGCTTTTAATTAATGGTGAGGTGTTTTCATAAAGGTTGCATAGCAGCTGCCTTTTGATTTATATAAGTTGGATGCCTGTCAAATGGATTGTGGACAACATGGTAATGTTTGTCCCCCAGTTGTAAGGATATAGTGTGCCTGATATTTGGTCAGGTGCTGGGGTATGAACTCATTTTTGGGTTGGGTTCAGCTCTAGTACCTCAATACACAGCTGTAATGCAAGCCCATTTGTGAAATATGAAAAAGTACCTTTAGCCCAAATCATTGCAGTGCATTTTCTTCACAATTTAGGGATATGACATGTTATACAATAGCCTTGGTCTGTTTTGATGTATTAAGTTAAATTAGCCTTGTGATTTGGGAGCCTGCCAATGCAGGAATGCAAGGTAAGAGAAATGTTCCTTCAAACACCAAACAGATTGATGTATTCTTTCACTTCTGGACCAAAGAGATCAGGCTGTGATTTCCTTTTGGATCCCTTACCTCAAACGCTGTGAGTAGGTGGCCAATTGTGGAGGCTCTTTTCAGGCTTAGATACCACCCTTCACTTAAAGGAGATGGGCATTTCCATCAAAGTATCCATGAGCACAAAAGTGAAGTTCAGAGGTTCAAATTGGGTATCAAATGAAAGCTAAGATTCTATGTTTTTGGGGAAATAAAGGTATACATTTTTTTTTCAACCATTTTCCATCTTAAAAATGTGAAATATGTAAAGGCTTCTGCATAGACAGATGGAAAAGTGGTCTTAAACATCTACCAGAAAAAGTCTTAAGATATCATAAATGCACAAAAACACAATAATGTTGATGTAAAGACCCCTGCCAACTAATATCAACACTTATATTTAGAGAAATTGTTTGCCTTCTGTAAGTTTATGAAATATTGCCCCAAAAACCTACATATTTTCAAGATATTTTCAAATGTCTATCCTTCATGAGTAGGGTTGCACATTTTGGGGAATATTCAGAGGAGGAAACTTTCCGTGTGAATTAACGGGAATATATGGGAATTAACGGGAATATATGGGAATTAATATGAATATCATTTAAATGTAGATGTTTTTTGCATTGGATATATTTACCATATCATATGGAGACAGAAACAGAAACCGTTCACCTTCACAATGCCATTGTGACATAATTGCAAATTATTAAATCCTTCCAATAGAAAAAAAATATATATATATACAGCGAGTGAAATAAGTATTGAACACGTCACCATTTTTCTCAGTAAATATATTTCCAAAGGTGCTATTGACATGACATTTTCACCAGATGTTGGTAACAGCCCAAGTAATCCATACATACAAAGAAACCAAAACAAATAAGTTCAGAAATTAAGTTATGTGTAATAATGTGAAATGACACAGGGAAAAAGTATTGAACACACTTACTGATATTTATTTATTACTTTGTACAATAGCCTTTGTTGGTAATGACAGCTTCAAGACGCCTCCTGTATGGAGAAACTAGTCGCATGCATTGCTCTGGTGTGATTTTGGCCCATTCTTCCACACAAACAGTCTTCAAATCTTGAAGGTTCCGTGGGCCTCTTCTATGAATCTTGATCTTCAGTTCTTTCCATAGATTTTGAATGGGATTTAAGTCAGGTGATTTCCTGGGCCATTCTAGCAGCTTTATTTTCTTTCTATGAAACCAATTGAGAGTTTCCTTGGCTGTGTGTTTGGAATCATTGTCTTGCTGAAATGTCCACCCTCGTTTCACCTTCATCATCCTGGTAGATGGCAGCAGATATTTGTCAAGAATGTCTCTGTAAATTTGCCCATTCATGCTTCCTTCAATTATGTGAAGTTTGCCAGTACCATTTGCTGAAAAGCAGCCCCACACCATGATGTTCCCACCTCCAAACTTCACTGTTGGTATGGTGTTTTTAGGGTGATGTGCAGTGCAATTTCTCCTCCAAACATGGTGTGTATTATGACATCCAAACAGTTCAATTCTGCTCTCATCTGACCACACTATATTCTCCCAGTATTTCACTGGCTTTTCCAAATGTTGTGCAGCAAACTTTGAACGAGCTTCAACATGCTTTTTTTTCAGCAATGGAGTTTTGCGTGGTGAGGGTGCATACAGGCCATGGCGGTGGAGTGCATTACTTACTGTTTTCTTTGAGACAACAGTACCTGCTAATTGCAGGTCTTTTTGAAGCTCTCCACAAGTGGTCCTTGGCTCTTGGACAACTCTTCTGATTATTCTTTTCACTCCTCTGTCAGAAATCTTGCGAGGAGCACCTGGTCGAGGCAAATTTATGGTGAAATGATTGTCTTTCCACTTCCGTATTATGGCCCCAACAATGCTCACTGGAACATTCAGAAGCTTAGAAATGCACCTATAACCAATGCCATCATTATGTTTTGCAACAATTAGGTTGCGAAGGTCTTGAGACAGCTCTTTGCTTTTACCCATCATGAGATGTGTCTTGTGTGACACCTTGGCAATGAGACCTTTTTGTAGGCCATCAGTTGGGACTGAACCAGCTGATATTAATTTGCACTGACAGGGGGCTGGATTGCTTTTTAATTACTGATAGTTTTCAGCTGTTGTCTTGGCTTTCCATGCCTTTTTGCACCTCCCTTCATGTGTTCAATACTTTTTCCCTGTGCCATTTCACATTATTACACAACTTAATTTCTGAACTTATTTGTTTTGGTTTTTTTGTATGTATGGATTACTTGGGTTGTTACCATGTCAATAGCACCTTTGGAAATATTTTTACTGAGAAAAATGGTGACGTGTTCAATACTTATTTCACCCGCTGTACATACATACATACATACATACTTTATTGATCCCCGAGGGGGAAATTTCTTTGTCAAGCAGCTACAACAAAACATAGGGCAGATGCAAAATGCCAGAACTAAAAGACAGATACATGATACATAGAGCGTCAGTATGAAAAAGTATTGAAATACAAGAAGTCTGGAGTGCTAAAAAAGCTATAAAAAGACATTGCATAGTATGGGTGGATGGATGAATATGTACACTATACATTGGTGGATGTTGGATGGTTAACTATACTATACAGGTCGATGGCGGAGAAATACTTCAGTAGCTAAAAATGCATATGATATGAGCGAGGGTAATAATAGTTTACTTAATAGACAGACTGGCCAAATGAACAGGTAAGTGAATATTTAGCATGGTTAAATTAACTGTACAGGTAAATATACAGATACATTTACAGTTAAATTTACAGGCTAGACCTGCTATATTTATTTCTTAACTTTCCTGGTTTAAACATAATCACATTGGTTATATTTACAACAGAAGTATAGCCTACCTGGCTGGCATGAAAATAAACCACGGGGAAAAGAATCCTCCATTCGCTATTTAAGTATATAGATTTTTTCAGGTGCCGCTGTTTCGATACAGGTGCATGATAATGGTCCATTCTAAATCAAAACATATGTCACATATTATTTAGTAAATGTAAAGAGACAAGATTACATCAACAATAGTCTGATGGGTGACAATATTAGTCTATCACTTGTTAATTATATATTATCTCTTGTGAATGATGCCCAGAATAAGAAACTATGCATTTTTGTGCGACTTTGTCGAATCATAGTCGTACACAACTTAATGGCCTACATGTTTTAGTAAGGTTTGTATCGCAACTAAAATGTAAACACATTAATCCGCTGTACAACGGGGTTTAGAGCCTAACTGGCATTTATAAGCAGCGCGTGAGTTTCAAGTTTGGGGAAGATCATTTTCACCACAAAATGCATCTTTATAATAAAAGCATTACATGTATAATTGCATTTGCGGTCACTTTTGATAATGGTATTTTACCGCTAATGGAACATGTGCGCATTGCTGCGCTTATAATTTAAAGAAATAGCCTAAAAGTTTATCAACATTTGTTGCTGATCTGTTGCGTCAGCCACATTGCATAAATACTTTTATTTTATGCTAGCAGTTGTATTAATTTGGGATCTATTCCATCCCACAACCTTCTCAGACTATGGTTTGGAATATTTATTTGTTGCACCGATTAGAAAAGGTCGACTTTTGTACTCTGGGGGATAGTAGATTGACATGCTGGTCGTTAAGCCTACTCATCAAATTAAATGTGGACAGTTCTTCTAATATCTTCAATATGCACCTTGGAATTGGATAAGGACACGCGCAGTTGCGTCCCCGTTGTTTCTGCCTTGTAGTCTGAGAAAGACCCGATCACTCGACGGAGAGCCATGTGAGTGAGAGCCGCTTCGGAATGGCAGCACACTCCGGGAGAAGGGCAAAACGCAGCACTCCGGGAGAAGGGCAAAACGCAGCACTCCGGGAGAAGGGCAAAACGCAGCACTCCGGGAGAAGGGCAAAACGCAGCACTCCGGGAGAAGGGCAAAACGCAGCACTCCGGGAGAAGGGCAAAACGCAGCACTCCGGGAGAAGGGAAAAACGCAGCACTCCGGGAGAAGGGAAAAACGCAGCACTCCGGGAGAAGGGCAAAACGCAGCACTCCGGGATAAGGGCAAAACGCAGCACTCCGGGAGAAGGGCAAAACGCAGCACTCCGGGAGAAGGGCAAAACGCAGCACTCCGGGAGAAGGGCAAAACGCAGCACTCCGGGAGAAGGGCAAAACGCAGCACTCCGGGAGAAGGGCATGTAGAACAAATAAAGTTACATTAATAACTCTAAATTAAGTGTATAGGAATACCTATTTATTTGTTAACCACTCAACACAAAATAGCCCCATGTGCACACTCCCCCAAATTGTTTGGAGAAAATGGTTTGAATACCCGAGCTGACAAGGTGAGACCTGTCGATGTGTCCTTGAGCAAGGCATGTAACCCTAATTTGACTCCAGGGGCTGACCCTGTAGGTAGGCCTTCGTTATAAATAAGAATTTGGTCTTAACTGACTTGCCTAGTTAAATAAAAAAACAACATAAGGACAACTCAAGAATATGCTATTCTTTGCTTCTGAAATAGACTATATTTTTTTCTTCATATCAAGCTTCTTTAGACCTGTCTAAAATGTGTAGGGGCCACTGTGCTCTGTCTCGTGCCACACACACAGAACAGAGGGACAGCTGTATGTTTTTGAAGATAAAAACCCCCCCTGAAACAACCTTGAATGAACATTTGCTGTAAGTACAGCGATGTCTTGTCAAGGAAATAAAACATAGTTTGATCTTAGACATTTGTCTCTGTCTGATGTTCTCTGTTTGGTCTCTTGTTCAGGTTGTTTATTTGATAAATGTAACAGTAACACTGAAGTCTTGGCTGAAGATGTACTTTTCATTGGAGAATGCACAGGACCAAGTGGATATGCCTTTTCTAAAATGACGATACAGTATTAAAGTAAAAAGTAAAGAATTGATTCCCTATTATTGTCTGGTGTCACTTTCATGTGTGAATTCCAACTAATCATTTTCCCCCAACTATTTGCCTAATCCATAGGGGCAATCTTCAGTTTGCCTGATGAGGGTTTGTGGGACTCTTTCCTCATTCCTCACCTGGCTGCATGGGGAATGAATGAATAATGATGCAGGTTATTATGCAGCTGACACTCATTACCACTTGTTTGCCTTGTAATACTATAGAGAGATTGAGAGAACTGTTACCAGGCCTCGTGTTGCTTGATAAATCTGCCCCCTGAGTTTAATCAAAGCAGAATTTATAGTGTACATGAGCAGAATGAATCTGGTCATGACTGTAAAACAACATTTGTGACACATTCTTTGAAGTGACCAACGGGAAAACAGTTTTCATCTTCCTCTGCTTGTTTTTTTTAACGAAACTGTGTACATATGAAACAAAGAATTCCTCCTTGGGGCCCGACTTCCTCTATTGAAGGAATTTGACCAGACTTGACCAGATTGTAAATGTTTGTTTCGTTTCTCTTGTCTGGAACTTCATTTTCTCCCCCCAAATCCCTGTTGCAATGGGGAATGTGGCACGTACTTCCGGGAAGGATGCTGGAGTTATTCAGACTGTGTATACTGTTGGTGTGGAGTGGCCAGTGGATGGGACAGTGACTAAGGTTAACATATCTATGCACTAGTGGATTGATCTTGATTGGGGGGGGGGGGGGGGGGGGGGGGCTGCGGCATCTCTGGGTGTTATTGTTTCAGGGTGTAAGGGTCTGAAACAGCATGCTTACACTATCTGCTTCAGACTAGGAAGCTTGCCACATGTCACAGTATTGCTGTCTCCTCCTGACCAGTACAGAGAACCAGGGAGAGGTGCCGGGCTGGCTGGTTACATCACCAGGCTGAGTTGTCTGAGTGACCAAAGCTGACATGTCGCACGGCACGTCGTTCCTGTAATGTTTGTAAAACTAAATACAACAGTGCATTCCAGATACAGGATGTCTTCCAAGTCGGGGATAATAGAATCATGTGTTTGTCAGGAAGATGTTCATGTGTAATCAATGCTTTGGCTGCCAGCGAAACAAACAATAAAACAGGAAACTGTACTGGCAGTGGGCTGGAGTGCATGGTAGCCCTGTCTAGGATGAAAACCAGTGAGCTCATCAGGAAATGATGGAGCTAATATGTTGGAGTCATACAGTAATCTGAAGACTGATCACATACTTATGTTACACAACAGAACTAACCCCTCTGTTGTAATAATTAGAAGCGCTCTCGTGCACACACACAAACCAAAAAAACACTTATTTCCTTGTTTTCCATAAATCAGAATTATACTCACAAGGGCCATACCATAGTCCACCTCTCTGTCCTGCCTGGGCTTGGAGCTGGAACTGGCCCAAGAGCACAGCTCAGAAGCCACATAGCATCCTGTAGCCTTCCCCTTCATCGCTGCCCAGCTCCATGATGCCTCTCCCCTGCCAGCCACTGCTTTTGTTTACGTGAAGCAGTGGAAATGTGCTGACTGCAAGACCAAAATGCCTGCGGACATACCTGAGATTCCTTGCAGTGCTAAGAGATATCCTAATTAGTCTGGAATGTTTGTTCTCTTGACATGAACCTCCTGTAAATCACGGTGTCATTTCACCCTAACCCTACACCCTAACTCTGTCTGCCTCCACTCTGTATGAGAGGTCCACGGGTGAAACCACAACACCCAAACCATTTTACTCAAACTATTCCCCTTGTCACAAGAGCTTCTTCGCAGATGCCATAGTTGGGTTAAGTTAACCTGTGGCTCTGCAGAAGAGGCCTATGTTTCACCTTTTCGAAGCCCAGTTTCGGACCTCCCTTTTGTCATAGCAGAAGCAGTCCACACTGACCTAGTGATTTGAGGGCAGGGCTGTGTCTCAGACATATTTTAGAGCTGTATTGATCCTGAGGATATACCAAAGCCGATCAATGACAACTGCTTTAGCATGAGGTGCTAACCCCAGCTCTTGTGCCTAACCAATCAGCAGTGCTAATATGCACTACAGTTCGAAAGTTTGGGGTCACTTAGACATTTTGTTGTTTTTGAAAGAAAAGCAAATTTTTTGTCCATTAAAATAACATCAAATTGATCAGAAATACAGTGTAGACATTGTTAATGTTGTAAATGACTATTGTAGCTGGAAACGACTGATTTTTTTATGGAATATCTACATAGGCGTACAGTGGCCCATTATCAGCAACCATCACTCCTGTGTTCCAATGGCACGTTGTGTTAGCTAATCCAAGTTTAACATTTTAAAAGGCTAATTGATAATTAGAAAACCCTTTTGCAATTATGTTAGCACAGCTGAAAACTGTTGTGCTGATTAAAGAAGCAATGAAACTGGCCTTCTTTAGACTAGTTGAGTATCTGGAGCATCAGCATTTGTGGGTTCGATTACAGGCTCAAAATGACCAGAAACAAAGAACTTTCTTCTGAAACTCAATCTATTCTTGTTCTGAGAAATTAAGGCTATTCCATGCAATAAATTGCCAAGAAACTGAAGATCTCGTACAATGCTGTGTACTACTCCCTTCACAGAACAGCACAAACTGGCTCTAACCAGAATAGAAAGAGGAGTGGGAGGCCCTGGTGCACAACTGAGCAAGAGGACAAGTACATTAGAGTGTCTAGTTTGTGAAACAGACGCCTCACAAGTCCTTAACTGGCAGCTTCATTAAATAGTACCCACAAAACACCAGTCTCAACATCAACAGTGAAGAGGCGACTCCGGGATGCTGGCTTTCTAGGCAGAGTTGCAAAGAAAAAGCCATATCTTCCTCTGTCCAGTGTCTGTGTTCTATTGCCCATCTCAATATTTTTATTGGCCAGTCTGAGATATGTTTGTGTATGTGTGGGAGAGTGTGTGAGGATGCAGTACAACAATAGAGGCAGAGTATCGTCAGGGTTGGATTAAGATGGAAAAGCCAGGTTTTGCTCATTTCCCGCCATCGGCAGCCTCAGGAAAATCCATGGAGTTTTCTTGGACTGTGGAGGGGGATTCCAGCACTGAAGCGCATCCGTCCCTGCTTTTAAAACAAAGCGTCTTCTCTGAACTTACACTCCATCCGCATGTCACATAATGGAGTGGCATGTAGTCCTACCCTTTTACCCAGGAAACACATGTTGGAAAGATCCTTAACTAGGTTTATTAACCCAAAGTCCATATCCAGTCACTAACATTCACCCCTTATGGTTTGGGACACCCTTATTCTATACACTACACTAAAGGGTGTCCCAAACCATAAGGGGTGAATGTTAGTGACTGGATATGGACTATTGAGAGGTTGCCACAATCAGAACAGAATTAAGCTGAAATTAAACTGACAGTAGATTGGTTTAAGCGAGGGAATGCCTAATTCTCCAAAGACTCCTTTTTCTCTAGTTGCGTTTTCATGCATCTCGGATTGAAATAAGTTGCATGTGGTGAACCAAGCCGTATGTTTTTAACTTGTTGTGTTTTAAAATAAATCCAAAGTATTCACCCCCAAGTGAAGAAATCTTCCCAGGAGACTTTGGATGTGAGGAACTCGGCAGAGCTGTCGTTATTCTACTCGCTAAACTACACACACACACACTTTTAGACATTATTGCCATGAGTTATGGACCCTGAAATTCTCCACGTTGTACGCGTTGCAGTTTTAGACATCGACTTCCTAGCCCTATTACTCTCTTCCCCGTTCTTCCTGGCCTAAGCTATCTGTTGAATTATTGCGGTCCTTTATGACCAGCTAAAAATATCCATCTCTAAAATGAACCAGATGTTCCGGGTTGCATACCAGATCACAGGGAACCACAGAGCTGTGGAGACAGAGGGTAATAAGGATGGATGTGAGATGCCAGTTGTGGGCAGTCGCCTGCGGTGCGATGGCACTCTCCTGTCAGAACATCACAGGGCTGACTACCCTCTCCTTTCCACTTTGCACTCTGGACCTGTGGTTTGAAGCTGGCTAGCTTTGTTTAGTTTTCTTGTTTGTGTCGTGCTGACCCTGAAGATGTTCTCAGGAAGTGTTGTGTGTGTGTGTATGCCTGGGCTTCCTCCTGGTCTCCTGTGAATATAACCTCCATCTCTGCTCAGCTCAAGACTTCCTACCATGTGGCTGCTCTGTGTGGCCCTGGCCCCTGGGGAAACTGAAATAGCCCTGGCTCATGTTTGGAGTTCGGATCTGTCCACTGTCCTGCCCAACGGCCAGAGTTGATGAAGCAGTAATGACCCGCTCACCCCCGGCCAACCCCCTGTCACCTCAGACACCACTTTTATTGTCTTGTCTTTCTGAGAAACAGGCCCTCGAAGTGAAGTGGGAAGATAGAGAGAGAGAGAGAGAGAGAGAGAGAGAGAGAGAGAGAGAGAGAGAGAGAGAGAGAGAGAGGCGTACACAACACATCTGTTGAAGATGGAGAGGGAGGGTGTTGGAGAGAGAGAGAGGCGTACACAACACAACACTGCTTTCAGACTGTGTCAGCACTTCACTGGCATCGGTTGGATGCACTTAGTTTTGGAGACATGTTTTGTGCTCTTACTACTTTGAGTAGGCACGTCTGAATGGGATGCTGTCCTTCATTACAAATACATTGTTGTCTTGCAACCTTTCCACGGTGCATGATTCACCTACCTAGTCAGCCACTCTTGTTGGATAATAGAATTTAATGTGTCGGATCTCGATACTGTTTTCTCTTGTGTAGTATTCTCATTCATCAGAACCAACCAGGTAAACTTGGACTAAATATACTGCAACAGAGAGAATGTTGTGTTGGAGAGATTCCAACCCAGGAATGCTCTTCATTCCTGTCGTTGGAGTTGGGAAACTGTTTTCCTATTAACTTGTCCTTTTTCCACTTCCAGACGTCCTTCTCTTTCACCCAGTTCAGTCTTGCATCACATTTGTTAATGCTCAGAAGGGCGGAGACATCTACATTTTATTACCATACAGAGGAACTCAAGAATGCTTTGATATTTGTTTGTTTGTCTATGTCATTTTGGAAGTGATCAACTTAGGAAATCAAACTATGAAATCAGTATTTTTCGATTGATTTGAGGTGTGGCGAGCTGTGGATGTCATGTACCATGTCATAGGCCTATTTCTAGGGGTGTCTCCTTGTAAAGACTGCCCAGTGTGTGTCCCCCTGACTGATGGTCTTGAGTTTCAGCCCCAGTGCCGGCAGCATAGCTGTTTGTTTGTCCCTTGTGCAGTTATTACAACGGCATACAGTACATTTTCACAGTATTAGAATACAGCCCCGACCACACACTAGGCTTCAATTCGGTGGGACTGGTCCCCATGCTTTTCTCTGGCCATTCTTAGCAGGTCAAGCAGCAGATCTAGTGTCGCTATCTGAAAGGTGGAGGGTGAACGTGGGGGGAGCCATGCCGCACGGTGCCACATGATGGAGGGTGAACGTGGGGGGAGCCATGCCGCACGGTGCCACATGATGGAGGGTGAACGTGGGGGGAGCCATGCCGCACGGTGCCACATGATGCGGACGGCTCAATCATTGGCAGGGCAACAATGTGCGCAAGGACAAAGATCCCAGAGTCCGTTAGCCAATGAGTTCCATTGTCACTTGACTGTGGTCTAATTTAAGACCAGGGACTGTCCTCGCCATGACTCAGCTTGTGTGTGTGTGTGTGTGTGTGTGTGTGTGTGTGTGTGTGTGTGTGTGTGTGTGTGTGTGTGTGTGTGTGTGTGTGTGTGTGTGTGTGTACGTGTCTGTACACCATGCATATGTGGGTGTGTACGTGTAGTCATGTACGTTTATACCATGCGTATGTGTGTTTAGTCTTGCACTGTATGCTTCTAGACAAGCCATGCACCTGTTGCACTGCAGTGACCATATTTAGCTTGATCTCTCCAAACAGTCTGCTGGTACTGTGTCTGTCTGGCAGGGGCTCCCTGGAGCTGCTACCTGGAGTGGGGCTTAGAAACACTGCTCTGCTCCCTCTGTCACTGTGTCTGTCTGGCAGGGGCTCCCTGGAGCTGCTACCTGGAGTGGGGCTTAGAAACACTGCTCTGCTCCCTCTGTCACTGTGTCTGTCTGGCAGGGGCTCCCTGGAGCTGCTACCTGCAGTGGGGCCTAGAAACACTGCTCTGCTCCCTCTGTCACTGTGTCTGTCTGGCAGGGGCTCCCTGGAGCTGCTACCTGGAGTGGGGCCTAGAAACACTGCTCTGCTCCCTCTGTCACTGTGTCTGTCTGGCAGGGGCTCCCTGGAGCTGCTACCTGGAGTGGGGCCTAGAAACACTGCTCTGCTCCCTCTGTCACTGTGTCTGTCTGGCAGATCGGCCCTCACACAGCAAGAGGCACACGTTCAGAAGCAGGTTGCACTGCTTCTTATTTTAGAATGATAGACAGGAGTAGAGTAGGTCTTCAGCTCCTTTTCCTTTGTCAGTTAGACAGACAGCTATTGGTCCTTTGTCAGTTAGACAGACAGCTATTGGTCCTTTGTCAGTTAGACAGACAGCTATTGGTCCTTTGTCAGTTAGACAGACAGCTATTGGTCCTTGAACTCCTTCTTATGTCTCTCTTATACAAGTCCTCCCTGTCCTCTGGTTAATATAATTATAATATACAGTGCCATTAAGCAGGTGCTTTTATCCAAAGCCAGTTAGTCATGCATGCAAGCATTTGACCTATGGGTGGTCCCGGGAATCGAACCCACTACCCTCAGTCCTCATCTACTCTTCTTTTTCTTCAATTTTCCCTCTCTCCTCCTCTGTCCTCCTCTCTCCTCCTCTCTCCACCTCTCTCCTCATTCCACCTCTCTCCTCCTCTCTCTTCATTCCACCTCTCTCCTCCTCTCTCCACCTCTCTCCTCATCCCACCTCTCGCCACCTCTCTTCTCCTCTCTCCTCATTCCACCTCTCTCCTCCTTTCTCCTCATTCCACCTCTCTCCTCCTCTATCCTCCTCTCTCCTCCTCATTACACCTCTCTCCTCCTCTCTCCTCCTCTCTCCTCATCCCACCTCTCTCCTCCTCATTCCACCTCTCTCCTCCTCTCTCCTCCTCTCTCCTCATTCCACCTCTCTCCTCCTCTCTCCACCTCTCTCCTCATTCCACCTCTCTCCTCCTCTCTCTTCATTCCACCTCTCTCACCCTCTCTCCTCCTCTCTCCACCTCTCTCCACCTCTCCTCTCTCCACCTCTCTCCACCTCTCTCCACCTCTCTCCACCTCTCTCCTCTCTCCACCTCTCTTCTCCTCTCTCCTCCTCTCTCCTCATTCCACCTCTCTCCTCCTTTCTCCTCATTCCACCTCTCTTCTCCTCTATCCTCCTCTCTCCTCATTCCACCTCTCTCCTCCTCTCTCCTCCTCATTCCACCTCTCTCCTCCTCTCTCCTCCTCTCTCCTCCTCTCTCCTCCTCTCTCCTCATTCCTCCTCATTCCTCCTCTCTCCTCCTCTCTCCACCTCTCTCCTCATTCCACCTCTCTCCACCTCTCTTCTCCTCTCTCCTCATCCCACCTCTCTCCACCTCTCTCCACCTCTCTCCTCTCTCCACCTCTCTCCTCATTCCACCTCTCTCCACCTCTCTTCTCCTCTCTCCTCCTCTCTCCTCATTCCACCTCTCTCCTCCTTTCTCCTCATTCCACCTCTCTTCTCCTCTATCCTCCTCTCTCCTCATTCCTCCTCTCTCCTCCTCTCTCCTCCTCTCTCCTCATTCCACCTCTCTCCTCCTTTCTCCTCATTCCACCTCTCTTCTCCTCTATCCTCCTCTCTCCTCATTCCACCTCTCTCCTCCTCTCTCCTCCTCTCTCCACCTCTCTCCTCCTCTCTCCACTGGTGTTAGTTAGTAGTCCGCGGTAGTGTGAACCCAGTCCAGAACCTCTCCTTAGACCTCCGCGGTAGTGTGAACCCAGTCCAGAACCTCTCCTTAGACCTCCGCGGTAGTGTGAACCCAGTCCAGAACCTCTCCTTAGACCTCCGCGGTAGTGTGAGCATAACAGCTTTGTAGAAGATGGCCCTTGATATCATGGAAGCAAAACACGACCCCCTTACTCCTACACACACACACACACACACACACACACACACACACACACACACACACACACACACACACACACACACGTCTGCTTCCATCACCAGTTTTATCTTACCTCTGCTTATCTCCCTAGGTATGCATTCTGAAAGCTGTTTATCTCCTTTCCGACAGTGATTAATGGCATATACTTTGAATATTTTTGGGTTCTGCAATTGTCCTTGGGTCCTGTCTGGGCCCTGGCCCAGTATGTATGACACTCCCCCACAATGCAGCTTTTCCAGATTTCCTGCTGTCTATTGTGTCTGTTGGAGGATGGTGGCATCCTGGTTCAAGCCCCCGGGCTAATCAAGCACAGCTCCCTCTCTCTCTTCCTCTCTCTCATCCTGTCTTACGCCACCCACCATTTTATTTTCTCTCTCTCTATCTCCCTCCAGACATCCATCTATCCATCCTCTCTTCCCCCTCTTCCTCTCTCCTGTCCCTCCGTCAGTCCAATGTTCTCCCAGTGAAACGCCTGAGGAGCAGTCTAAATACTGTCCCACAGCCAGGCCGGCTCAACCTCCAGCACAAACACACAAGATTTGCTCACTCTGGCTGCCTGCCTGCCTCTCACATGCTGCTCTCGACACTCCATCACCCTCATAATTTCTCTGCTTTTCTCCGAGGCCTGTATGTTTTTATCTCTCTTCTATCCCTTTGCACTCCTCTTCTTTCACTCACACACACACACACACACACACCACACCACACCACACCACACCACACCACACCACACCACACACCCACCAGTACTTCATGTTCCCATTAGATTGCATATATTTTCTGTTGTGTCATTTGTAATGTTTATAAATCAAGTTGATATGGTTCAGTAGTAATGTTAAAACAACATGAGTCCTAACTGATACGTTTTATCCCAGAAAAATAAAGAAGTCTGGCGTTGGGTTTTATGTCAATTACAAATTATTATCTTGTTTATTGTTTAATGATAACGTTGGATTTCCTGCTTGAACAACCAGAGTTTGTCTACATATCCACTATAGCATTATTCATGTTAATCCCAGGGTTATCCAATACAATCCTGCTTTTGTCATGTTGATCCTATCATAAATCATTTAAATGCTTATCCAACTGGGCACATAGCAGCCTACTGTTTCACAGTAAAAGTCAGCACGTAGCAGCCTACTGTTTCACAGTAAAAGTCAGCACATAGCAGCCTACTGTTTCACAGTAAAAGTCAGCACATAGCAGCCTACTGTTTCACAGTAAAGGTCAGCACATAGCAGCCTACTGTTTCACAGTAAAAGTCAGCACATAGCAGCCTACTGTTTCACAGTAAAAGTCAGCACATAGCAGCCTACTGTTTCACAGTAAAGGTCAGCACATAGCAGCCTACTGTTTCACAGTAAAAGTCAGCACATAGCAGCCTACTGTTTCACAGTAAAAGTCAGCACATAGCAGCCTACTGTTTCACAGTACAAGTCAGCTTATAGCAGCCTACTGTTTCACAGTAAAAGTCAGCACATAGCAGCATACTGTTTCACAGTAAAAGTCAGCACATAGCAGCCTACTGTTTCACAGTAAAAGTCAGCACATAGCAGCCTACTGTTTCACAGTAAAAGTCAGCGCATAGCAGCCTACTGTTTCACAGTAAAAGTCAGCGCATAGCAGCCTACTGTTTCACAGTAAACGTCAGCACATAGCAGCCTACTGTTTCACAGTACAAGTCAGCACTTTTGGTTTCAGTACCTTTTATCATCATTTTCTTTGTGCCTAGAACAAGGCTGATATGGAACAGTCATGGTTGGTGGGCCAGTCAGGAACGTGAACCAGTTGCCGTTTCCCTCTCTGTGATGAGAGGATGCAGTGTTGTACTAATGCACTGAATCAGGACCTCTCAACAGTGGAGTCAATGGCCCCTCTAACTAACGTAATACCTCCCCAGTCACACTGGAGGGTTACCAGCAGCAGATCTCCTGGGGACACGGGCTTGAATCGGGGCTCCGCTTTCAACACAACAACACTGGCTTCCAGTAATCACTCTGGAAAGGCCACAGGGTGTCCTGTACTCTGCTTGTGTCCATTTCATCTGTACCCTGATTTACTTCCAGTACAGGTCCTCATACTGTATATAATGGTGTGTTGTACTTTGTGTTCTTTCAGTTCTGCCAGCCAGGAGGATGGAGGCTGTCCCGAGAAAGGAAAGCTCCCACCTTTTTCACGGTGGTGTTGACGGACATCGACTCAGACAGACACTACTGCTCCTGCCTCACCTTCTACGAGGCTGAGGTCAACCTGCAGGTGAGATGGCCTCAACCCCAACCCAACACCCCTACACACATATCTTTGTGTTATAGCCAAAGCCACTTAAAGGGCATTATTTAACATATTATATAAAATCTCATATCTGTTACATCTTACCCTTCATTGCAATCAGTTACACATATGTTTTGACATTTGGTGATTTTTCTTGCCTTTAAACATAGGTCTACATTCCCTGCAGGTCCTGGGTTTAGGAAGGTCAAAATAAGTGCTTGCAGCATGATGCATCTCTTGATAAGCAGTACAGGGTTAAGTCCGTTCATTTCTTTATCAGTTCCAGCTCTCCCTGGATGAATACTGGATTCCGAGCGTCCAGCGGGGGCTGTTTGTTAATTCTTGGGACATTTTGGGGTTTCTATCTCTTTTTTGTTTTTCATTGTGTTGTAATTATTTCATTTGTGTCATGTTTTCTTGCATGGGACATTTTTTTTACTATTAGGAATGTGTGTCACGGCATAATGTGTTCCAGAACCCACTATAGTGGAAAATGACAGAACTTTGGATGAACTGAGATGAAGTGAACAACACTTCACACACCGAAGGGTTTTGGTGTGATGGGAGAAAAGACATATCCAATGAGCTGACATCTCTTCCGCTCTTGGATGCACCCATCCTCACATGAATTCAGTTCTAGCTTTGATTTTCTTTCTTCCACACAAGTTCACAAGCCCCTGAAATAAACTGAAGCAATGACAGTAATCCTCAAGGTTTGGCCTGAGACATTACACAGAATGCCTGGCTGGATGTCTCATTGTGTTTAAGAATATAACTGCATCGCAGTGTTGCGGCGTCACTACAGCCTGGGGTTCGATCCCGGCCGTGACCGGGTTAGGGGAGGGTTTGGCGGGCACTACTTGGCTCATCGCGCTCTACCATCTTCTTGTGGCGGGCCGGGCGCCTACAGGCTGACATCATCCTCCAGACTGTCTCTGGCCTGACATCATCCTCCAGACTGTCTCTGGCCTGACATCATCCTCCAGACTGTCTCTGGCCTGACATCATCCTCCAGACTGTCTCTGGCCTGACATCATCCTCCAGACTGTCTCTGGCCTGACATCATCCTCCAGACTGTCTCTGGCCTGACATCATCCTCCAGACTGTCTCTGTCCTGATATCATTTTCCAGACTGTCTCTGGCCTGACATCATCCTCCAGACTGTCTCTGGCCTGACATCATCCTCAAGACTGTCTCTGGCCTGACATCATCCTCCAGACTGTCTCTGGCCTGACATCATCCTCCAGACTGTCTCTGGCCTGACATCATCTTCCAGACTGTCTCTGGCCTGACATCATCCTCCAGACTGTCTCTGGCCTGACATCATCCTCCAGACTGTCTCTGGCCTGACATCATCCTCCAGACTGTCTCTGGCCTGACATCATCCTCCAGACTGTCTCTGGCCTGACATCATCCTCCAGACTGTCTCTGGCCTGACATCATCTTCCAGACTGTCTCTGGCCTGACATCATCCTCCAGACTGTCTCTTGCCTGACATCATCCTCCAGACTGTCTCTTGCCTGACATCATCCTCCAGACTGTCTCTGGCCTGACATCATCCTCCAGACTGTCTCTGGCCTGACATCATCCTCCAGACTGTCTCTGGACTGACATCATCCTCCAGACTGTCTCTGGCCTGACATCATCCTCAAGACTGTCTCTGGCCTGACATCATCCTACAGACTGTCTCTGGCCTGACATCATCCTACAGACTGTCTCTGGCCTGACATCATCCTACAGACTGTCTCTGGCCTGACATCATCCTCCAGACTGTCTCTGGCCTGACATCATCCTCCAGACTGTCTCTGGCCTGACATCATCCTCCAGACTGTCTCTGGCCTGACATCATCCTCCAGACTGTCTCTGGCCTGACATCATCCTCCAGACTGTCTCTGGCCTGACATCATCCTCCAGACTGTCTCTGGCCTGACATCATCCTCCAGACTGTCTCTGGCCTGACATCATCCTCCAGACTGTCTCTGGCCTGTCATCATCCTCCAGACTGTCTCTGAATTGCTGCATTTTGTCACAAGAATAGGACATGTCCCCTTCCTCTATTAAACACATGACAACCATGGCCACTAGTCATATTCATTCAAGTCAGTGACCTTTAGTTAATTTAAATCTGACATTCCTTGATAGGTCCATTCAATCAGGTTAAATTCTTCTGACCATAAGTCATGTTTTATGAACGAGACTAAGTTAATTGAAATCTTATCATATTCCTTTAACCTTTATTAACTGCATGGTCATGCTGACAACATGTCTCGTTCTGTTTACATTAAGGCTTAGACTCAAGCACGTTGATGAGTTTAACATTAGTTTACCATTACACAGTGAACTGTATGAATCAGACCAATTTACACAAACATCCCTTGTTGTGCCTGGATGCCACTGATTTTCCATGTGGGGTTCAAACAAAGCCTTGGCCTGAGACAAGGTATAAACCACCACATCCTTCAGTAACTGGGTCTCTCTAGCCTGGCCTGGTCTATGCCTGTGCTGGGTGATTACGTAACCGACCCTGCAGTAGTCTGACTAATTCTCCTGTCAGGCGCTGTTTAGTGATGTCCTGCAGCTGTCCCCCCCGGGACTCTGGGCCGACTGGACCCTCTCCTCTGCTCTTCAACCCCCCCCCCCGGGATTCTGGGCCGACTGGACCCTCTCCTCTGCTCTTCAACCCCCCCCCCCGGGACTCTGGGCCGACTGGACCCTCTCCTCTGCTCTCCTCACACGCCGGCCGGTCTACTGAGGGCGAGGAGGATAAAGCCTCGTAACTATCAGTACAGTGTCATCACAGAAATTAATACAGGATCATTAGAGGTGGTGATTACAGGTCTTAATGTGGCCGGTCACCTCACTGCCTCGTCATCATGGATCCACCGCTCTGTTTTTGGTTGGATTTCTTTCCAGGAACTATTCCCAGACTCCTTTGTGCTCTTGGTAATGGCTCAGATAAGGAGGCAGCTGTAATCAGCCAGCAGCATCCGCTTCCAGCCTTCACTCACCTGCTTCTCTCCGGCCGCTCTTCCTGCACAGCTATTCCTCAATCAGTTTTTAAAATATGATTTAGCTGTGATGGCAAGAGGGGGATGCTGACCCTGATCAGTCTTCTGTTACATTTGTACGTTTGATACATTGGAGCATCAATGCATTTCATCCATGGTATAACCATGAGCACACGCCAGTCTGATAGGCTGTCACGCAGCAGTGCCAGAGAGTAAAAACCACTTCTCGACAGTCATGTTCGCAGCTTTACAGTGAAGAAAACAGCTTGTCGTTGCTATGACTCCTATAACCGGAGCTATCTTTTGATATAATTTCACGAACCATGTCACTATTCCCAGGCTGCTAATTATTGTTTTGATAACAAACAATATTGTTCAGTCACGTTACCTAGCTAGCTAAAAAAAACTGGTAACTTGACAGTAGGTCTTGGCACATCTGATTGGCACAGGAAGAAAGGTAAAGTCTCTGCTACTCATGAGGTAGGATTCACATCGGCCTAATGAAAGCCTCAATCATCAGACATCTCTCTCTTGGTGGTCCTTACATTCTGTTTGGTGCCTGGAGGAGTGTGTATCACAGGAGGTTGGTGGCAGCTTTATTGGGGAGGACTGGCTCGTGGTAATGGCTGGAGCGGAGATTGAAATGGTATCAAACACATGGTTTTTATGTGCTTGATGCCATTCCATGTGCACCGCTCCAGCCATTACCACGAGCCAGTCCTCCCTTCTGCAGCTTCCACTGGTGTGTGTGTGTGTGTGTGTGTGTGTGTGTGTGTGTGTGTGTGTGTGTGTGTGTGTGTGTGTGTGTGTGTGTGTGTGTGTCAGTGTTACCTGAAAGTAAAGGTTTCATGCAGCGTTGTCTCCTTACTGACACAATGACATGCATATCATTATCCATGTATATTTCTTCCCCACATTCCTCCAGCCAAATCACAGGTAGACCTTTGCAAAAATGAGCAAATTAGCCCTTTTACTGTACAGTACTTCTACTGTAGACGGTGAACAGTGTGAAGTGAGTCTATATGTGCTGTATTGAGTAGAAGTGAATATCAGTGACAGGTATTTTTTGTAGCACATGCTTTTAAAGTTTACAGAACATGAAAACGTGTTGGGGGACGGGGACTGACAGTCCAGCGTGGCTTTGCCTGTGGTACCGTGATACTTCTCTGTATCGTGATACTTGGCCCGGTATCATATTGTTAGTCAAGTGTTGGTATCGTGTTTAGTTTGAGGTGCATCATGTGTTTTGTCAAATACACCTAACTAGGACAGTATATTGTGCCTAGTCTGCACAGCATTTTACTAAAAAGGGCACGCATGGTTTTCTTAGACTCTTGTAGCATACAGCTGTATTTTAATTATTTTACCCTGTGATCTATAAACTAGCGTGGCTTTTTTCTATGTGATTGGATTCAAAGGCAGAAATGTATTTGAGCTAATAATTGATCCAAATCCTCAGAATGCTGTAGAAATGTGTATCCCATCTGACAGGATATTTTGTTCCCTTCTCGGAGCATGCCAGAGCTCTTGTGGCATGTTTTCATTGTCTGAAGGAATATATACGATCCTGATAAAGGGTTTAGCCAGGAACGAGCCCTGTGAGGCTGCTATGTTGCTATCTCTGTAAGATGATAGGACTGACGGCTCCTGGTATGGGACAATTAGAACCAGATTGAGACGAGACCACTGAGACTTGACCTCTGTGTCCCAGTGGAGCACTTTGGAAAGGAGTGGGAGGCATCTTTGGTCAAATCATTCACCTTAATGACTTAGCCCATATGCTGTTAGTTTAACACGATCACTGAATTGCTATTGATGGTACATTACTCCGTGCCCTTTGAACCAAAGTGTCTGCGTCGTATTTTAGCTAGATTTTGAATTATTAATATTCTACAGGTAGGCCTGTAGAAGAAACAACTGAACAGATGAGATAGCAGAATGGATCAATTCCAGACTGGAAGTAGCCTATATATCATTCTGTATTATTAGTAAACTGAGTAATATGACTTGATTTCATATACATCTCACTGCTGATTTACGGTTGACCTTTTGTCAGTATGTGACTCTGTGTTTCGTTGAAACAGTCTCCAAGAAAAGTATCCTACATTTCTTTAGAGTTCATCTTTTATGAACCCCATGGAGATTTGAAGAAAATCCTCTTCGCTCTTTCAACTCCTCAACTATGATGAGTATCTGTTTTAATGGGTACTACAAATTGGAGAGGAAGTTTTATAACTCAAAAATAAATCTGTATCCCATTGCAGAGGAAACACAGGATTTGTGGATGAAAATGCCTCCGTAGTACTGTATGTGTCTGTATGTCTGCCTGAGGGTACTTTTCCATGCTGTGTTCTTATGGCAGATCAGTAACGTAGCATTATCACTTTGTTTTGTACTCATACTGTATGCACTGTACTCTGTAGAATGTACACACTGTGGTTTGATCTGTAAGTAGATAACACTAGAGCCACCCTCAGTGGGTCAGGGGAAAAGTTTCAGGTTTTTTTCTGTCCCAGCTCAGGAGTTTATTTTACGCCTGCTATGTTAGGTTACATTAGAGCCATCCAGAGGGTGACTGATCAGGGTCTTAACTCGCCCCCGTATCACTGTTGAACTCTCCTATTTGAATAACTTCTGTTTGATGTTTCAGGGAACAAAGACCGTCGATGCAGATGAGAATGAGGAAGAGGATGCTTTGATCCAGCCCGCTCAAATCTTTGCACCCAAAAGTCTCATTCTTGTCTCCAGGTTGGATTATCCTGAAATATTCCGGGTAACATACATTTAAAACATTTTTTGGGACAGTTCTTCTTTACAATGCCAAACTCGGACGACACTGGGCCAATTGTGCGCCGCCCTATGGGACTACCAATCACGGCCGGTTGTGATAGTCTGGATTCAAACCAGGTTGTCTGTAGTGACGCCTCTAGTACTGAGATGCAGTGTCTTAGACCACTGAACCACTTGGGAGCCCAAGTGATAACATCTGATTTAATTCCTGACTAAAATAGCTTCCTTTCAAAATGTCAGATGACCATTCATAGTGGTCATTTCAGTTTCTTCCGGTTTATTTGCTATCTATAGTTGACCCGGCCAGGAACATTCTTGGTCCTATTCATGAAGTTCATCTCTGCCTAATTAGCATGGGCATGATAAACAGTAGTCAATGCACTAATTGCTGCGCTATCGATTGTCTCATGATAGTAGAATGCATCATGTTGAATCCTGTGTGTGTGTAGAATGAACATATTGTCTTTATAGAGTGAGTTCTGCATGTACTCAAGGACAGGATATCCAGCCAATCCCTCACTTAAGAACAGAGTGGGGCTTAGCGGATCTCTCCAGTCCCTAGGCACTCCACTGGACCACTACGGCATTCAACTACGGCATTCAAATGTCTCTGACACAAACCTTTAGCATTTATTTTTAGCTTTGCTTTGCCCAGGTATTTGCCGTTGTACGTTTAGGAATATTACATACATTTCTATAAATCTGATGGTATCGGATGGCTAATTCCCACACACTGTGTCTCTAATTGTCCATTTAGGCGCAAAACTGTGATTGTTTGTATGTATCTTGCGATACATCTGTGAGTGTGTAGATTTGACCTGGTTGTCTGTCTCCTCCTGATCTCCCCAGGGCTGCTTGGGCCTGATCTACACGGTGTACATCGACAGCCTGCTGTTCCCCCTGGAGGGGCTGGTTTCTAACCTCTTCACATGCATGGTTCCTGTGGCTGGCGGCTCCCAGGTAAGCAGGCATTACTTAAGCAAATAATTCCTCGAGTCTAACCCCCTCTCAGCCCCTCTGGCCTGCTCTCCACAGATGCACGAATCCACCCCAGACTAAGGGTCAGTCTGGGTTAATGTTGCTGCTAGACCCACACAAGGTGCTGGTTACCTACTGACGGCCTAATGCTGATTATAGTTTGTCTCCTACAAGTAGAGTGGGAGGGATGAAGGAAGAATTGGTTTGTCCCATGTGAGAGTCTAGAAAAACTATTTGTGTTTTCTTTCCATTCAATCATGCGTTCCTCGTCTAGATGGTGCTGTAGATATTTGTACCGCCGCATGCAAAAATGTCCTTATAATGCTATTTTATTTTTCTAGCTGGTCTTGTGATGACATTACTTTAGTGAAGCCAGGGTACAAAACAAAAACTGAGTAGGCGGTGTGTTTTTATATTGTCACCTTTTTAAAAGGTTATTAAAACCCACATCTGAAGCTGTCCTATAACAACAACCCAACGCTGGTCTGTAGCCCCTTAAAGTCTAGACAATGGTGATCAATGTGGCTTCAAAAAACTGGACAATATTTCATCTGTGTTTGTAAAGGGGATGGAATGTGGCCCATGATTAAGTCTACATCCTGAACCTTGGGAAATGTAGCGTTTTTGATGTGATTTCCCAACGCATGTCAGTGTTCCTCCTCAAACTTTCGCCACTCCCAGCAGAGCCAAGTGCTTTAGGCTGTAGTGACACAACACCAGTTAGAAATGTCAGGAGTAGATCAAACCCATCCTTCAACAGACATGTCAAACATGAAGGAATGTCATGAATCAGGGGACAGAGTTGTTCTCTAGCAGGTTCAAACTTAGTTGAAAATAACAGAAAGGCTATGCAAAATTTCGATCCACAAGGATCTTAGTCAGGTCAAAAGCCAAACTCAGTTGAACCACTGTCTGCACCCCTGTCATGTTCAACATTGGTTTAGCTGAAATAGACGCAGTGATTGTGTTCACGTCAACACACACTGATTCCACTGTACACTTACTTCTGGACCCACAGCCACACTGGATATAGTGACGGACGCTGCTGTCCATACTGGATTGCAGAGGTGCCGTGCCAGTGAAATGTAGGTTAACATGCATTTGAAGGTTTCTCCCATGGCAGCCGGACTGACTCAAAAGGCTAATTCAGTCATGCAGCTGCGTTGTCCATCGGGTTCAACAACACACATTTTATTCATTTTCTGGGAGATCGTCAAAGAAACACTCACACAGCGGATCCCTTAACTGCCATGGTACTGTCATATCGCCTTTGCCTATATGACCTTTGGCCTTATACAGTGGGGAGAACAAGTATTTGATACACTGCCGATTTTGCAGGTTTTCCTACTTACAAAGCATGTAGAGGTCTGTAATTTCTATCATAGGTACACTTCAACTGCGAGAGACGGAATCCAAAAATCCAGAAAATCACATTGTATGATTTTTAAATAATTAATTTGCATTTTATTGCATGACGTAAGAAGCCCTCCTGTTCTCCACTCATTACCTGTATTAACTGCACCTGTTTGAACTTGTTACCTGTATAAAAGAAACTTGTCCACACACTCAATCAAACAGACTCCAACCTCTCCACAATGGCCAAGACCAGAGAGCTGTGTAAAGACATCAGGCATAAAATTGTAGACCTGCACAAGGCTGGGATGGGCTACAGGACAATAGGCAAGCAGCTTGGTGAGAAGGCAACAACTGTTGGCGCAATTATTAGAAAATGGAAGAAGTTCAAGATGACGGTCAAGCTCCCTCGGTCTGGGGCACCATGCAAGATCTCACCTCGTGGGGCTTCAATGATCATGAGGAAGGTGATGGATCAGCCCAGAACTACACGGCAGGACCTGGTCAATGACCTGAAGAGAGCTGGGACCACAGTCTCAAGGAAAACCATTAGTAACACACTACGCCGTCATGGATTAAAATCCTGCAGCACACGCAAGGTCCCCCTGCTCAAGCCAGCGCATGTCCAGGCCCGTCTGAAGTTTGCCAATGACCATCTGGATGATCCAGAGGAGGAATGGGAGAAGGTCATGTGGTCTGATGAGACAGAAATAGAGCTTTTTGGTCTAAACTCCACTCGCCGTGTTTGGAGGAAGAAGAAGGATGAATACAACCCCAAGAACACCATCCCAACCGTGAAGCATGGAGGTGGAAACATCATTCTTTGGGGATGCTTTTCTGCAAAGGGGACAGGACGACTGCACCGTATTGAGGGGAGGATGGATGGGGCCATGTATCGCGAGATCTTGGCCAACAACCTCCTTCCCTCAGTAAGAGCATTGAAGATGGGTCGTGGCTGGGTCTTCCAGCAACGACCCGAAACACACAGCCAGGGCAACTAAGGAGTGGCTCCGTAAGAAGCATCTCAAGGTCCTGGAGTGGCCTAGCCAGTCTCCAGACCTGAACCCAATAGAAAATCTTTGGAGGGAGCTGAAAGTCCGTATTGCCCAGCGACAGCCCCGAAACCTGAAGGATCTGTATGGAGGAGTGGGCCAAAATCCCTGCTGCAGTGTGTGCAAACCTGGTTAAGAACTACAGGAAACGTATGATCTCTGTAATTGCAAACAAAGGTTTCTGTACCAAATATTAAGTTCTGCTTTTCTGATGTATCAAATACTTGTCATGCAATAAAATGCAAATTAATTACTTAAAAATCATACCATGTCATTTTCTGGATTTTTGTTTAAGATGCCGTCACTCACAGTTGAAGAGTACCTATGATAAAAATTACAGACTTCTACATGCTTTGTAAGTGGGGGAACCTGCAAAATCGTCAGTGTATCAAATACTTGTTCTCCCCACTGTACGTAGGTACAGTCTTGATCAGTTTCCTAATGATATATACAGAACCATGACAACAGAGGCATGATGTCTGTTAAAAGCATTTTACATATCTAAAAACTGTTGTACAGTCTTGTCTAGTTCTATGATAGATCCATCCAATGGTTTTGGATATAACCTATGACTTTTCACTTTAGATTTTTTTGTGTTTTTTCCCCACAGAAACTGTTTTCCCTGGGAGCTGGCGACCGACAGCTAATCCAAACCCCTCTGAATGACAACCTGCCTGTTACATGCAAGAGTGTGGCCATGCTATTCCAGCAGCTTGGTATGTCACTGGGCTTCTGCTTCCTCATTACTGAACCACAGTACAACCAGTCAATCCTGAACTCAATGAACTTGACTCCAATTTATGGCACCATTATTTAAAATGTATTTTTATTTATTTTTTATTTTTTATTTAACCTTTATTAGTTATATATCGGTACTGAGTCAATGTGTGGGGGTGCAGGTTATTTATATACCGGTACTGAGTCAATGTGTGGGGGTGGAGGTTATTTATATACCGGTACTGAGTCAATGTGTGGGGGTGCAGGTTATTTATATACCGGTACTGAGTCAATGTGTGGGGGTGGAGGTTATTTATATACCGGTACTGAGTCAATGTGTGGGGGTGCAGGTTATTTATATACCGGTACTGAGTCAATGTGTGGGGGTGCAGGTTATTTATATACCGGTACTGAGTCAATGTGTGGGGGTACAGGTTAGTTATATACAGTGGGAGAAGTATTTGATACACTGCCAATTTTGCAGGTTTTCCTACTTACAAAGCATGTAGAGGTCTGTAATTTTTATCATAGGTACTCTTCAACTGTGAGTGACGGAATCTAAAACAAAAATCCAGAAAATCACATTGTATGATTTTTAAGTAATTAATTTGCATTTTAACCTTTCTCCTGAATACAAAGTGTTATCTTTGTGGCAAAACCAATACAAAACATTACTGAGTAACACTCTCCATATTTTCATAGTGGAGGCTGCATCATGTTATGGGTATGCTTGTAATTGTTAAGGACTGGGGAGTTTTTTTCACAGTAAAAAAATAAATGTAATAGAGCTAGCACAGGCTAAATCCTAGAAACCCTGGTTCAGTCTGCTTTCCACCAGACACTGGGAGATTAATTCACATTTCAGCAGGACAATAACCTAAAACACAAGGCCAAATATACTGTACACTGGAGTTACCAGGAAGACAGTGTTGACTTAAATCTGCTTGAAAGTTGATGGCAAGACCTGAAAAAAATTAATAAATAACATTCCACATTGTCATTACAGAGCTTTTTGTGGAGCTCTGCAAAAAATGACCATTAAATCAGGTTTAATCCCAGTTTATAACAACAAAATGTGGAAAAAGACATGGGGTGTGAATACTTTCTCAAGGTACTGTATGTATTCTCCTTGATAATTACTGTATATTGTCCATAATTCCTGCTCACTGCATTCGTGCATATACTGGACTCAAGTATGTGGTTTTATCAGGTCCTTAATACACTCCAATCACCGCAGCAGTCAAGTCTACATTCCAGGGGCTGATGCTGGGGGTGAGTTAGTAAATAAGGGGGGCGAGTTAGTAAATAAGGGGGGCGAGTTAGTAAATAAGTGGGGTGAGTTAGTAAATAAGTTCGGGGGGTGAGTTAGTAAATAAATGGGGGGGCGAGTTAGTAAATAAGGGGGGCGAGTTAGTAAATAAGTGGGGTGAGTTAGTAAATAAGTGGGGTGAGTTAGTAAATAAGTTCGGGGGGTGAGTTAGTAAATAAATGGGGGGGCGAGTTAGTAAATAAGTGGCGGGGGGGTGAGTTAGTAAATAAGTGGGGTGAGTTGGTAAATAAGTGGGGGGGCGAGTTGGTAAATAAGTGGGGGGGCGAGTTAGTAAATAAGGGGGGGGGCGAGTTAGTAAATAAGTGGGGGGGCGAGTTGGTAAATAAGTGGGGGGGCGAGTTGGTAAATAAGTGGGGGGGCGAGTTAGTAAATAAGGGGGGGGGGCGAGTTAGTAAATAAGGGGGGGGCGAGTTGGTAAATAAGTGGGGGGGCGAGTTGGTAAATAAGGGGGGGGGCGAGTTGGTAAATAAGTGGGGGGGCGAGTTAGTAAATAAGGGGGGGGCGAGTTAGTAAATAAGTGGGGGGGCGAGTTGGTAAATAAGTGGGGGGGCGAGTTGGTAAATAAGTGGGGGGGCGAGTTGGTAAATAAGGGGGGGGGCGAGTTGGTAAATAAGTGGGGGGGCGAGTTGGTAAATAAGTGGGGGGGCGAGTTGGTAAATAAGTGGGGGGGCGAGTTAGTAAATAAGTGGGGGGGCGAGTTAGTAAATAAGGGGGGCGAGTTAGTAAATAAGGGGGGGGGCGAGTTAGTAAAGAAGGGGGGGCGAGTTGGTAAATAAGGGGGGGGCGAGTTAGTAAATAAGGGGGGGGCGAGTTAGTAAATAAGTGGGGGGGCGAGTTGGTAAATAAGTGGGGGGGGGGCGAGTTAGTAAATAAGGGGGGGGGCGAGTTAGTAAATAAGGGGGGGGCGAGTTAGTAAATAAGGGGGGGGGGCGAGTTAGTAAATAAGGGGGGGGGCGAGTTAGTAAATAAGGGGGGGCCGAGTTAGTAAATAAGTGGGGGGGCGAGTTAGTAAATAGGGGGGGTGAGTTAGTAAATAGGGGGGGTGAGTTAGTAAATAAGGGGGGGGGCGAGTTAGTAAATAAGGGGGGGTCGAGTTAGTAAATAAGGGGGGGGCGAGTTAGTAAATAAGTGGGGGGGCGAGTTAGTAAATAAGTGGGGGGGCGAGTTAGTAAATAAGTGGGGGGGCGAGTTAGTAAATAAGTGGGGGGGCGAGTTGGTAAATAAGGGGGGGCGAGTTAGTAAATAAGTGGGGGGTGAGTTAGTAAATAAGGGGGGGTGAGTTAGTAAATAAGGGGGGGGCGAGTTAGTAAATAAGGGGGGGGGGGGCGAGTTAGTAAATAAGGGGGGGGGAGTTAGTAAATAAGGGGGGGGCGAGTTAGTAAATAAGGGGGGGGGCGAGTTAGTAAATAAGGGGGGGGGGGCGAGTTAGTAAATAAGGGGGGGGGCGAGTTAGTAAATAAGGGGGGGGCGAGTTAGTAAATAAGGGGGGGGGTGAGTTAGTAAATAAGTGGGGGGGCGAGTTAGTAAATAGGGGGGGTGAGTTAGTAATTAAGGGGGGGGCGAGTTGGTAAATAAGGGGGGGGGGTGAGTTAGTAAATAAGGGGGGGGGGCGAGTTGGTAAATAAGTGGGGGGGCGAGTTGGTAAATAAGTGGGGGGGCGAGTTAGTAAATAAGGGGGGGGGCGAGTTAGTAAATAAGTGGGGGGGCGAGTTGGTAAATAAGTGGGGGGGCGAGTTAGTAAATAAGTGGGGGGGCGAGTTAGTAAATAAGGGGGGGGGCGAGTTGGTAAATAAGTGGGGGGGCGAGTTGGTAAATAAGTGGGGGGGCGAGTTAGTAAATAAGTGGGGGGGCGAGTTAGTAAATAAGTGGGGGGGCGAGTTAGTAAATAAGTGGGGGGGCGAGTTAGTAAATAAGTGGGGGGGCAAGTTGGTAAATAAGGGGGGGGCGAGTTAGTAAATAAGGGGGGGGGCGAGTTAGTAAATAAGGGGGGGGGCGAGTTGGTAAATAAGGGGGGGGCGAGTTAGTAAATAAGGGGGGGGGGGGCGAGTTAGTAAATAAGGGGGGGGGGCGAGTTAGTAAATAAGGGGGGGGCGAGTTAGTAAATAAGGGGGGGGGCGAGTTAGTAAATAAGGGGGGGGGTGAGTTAGTAAATAAGGGGGGGGCGAGTTAGTAAATAAGTGGGGGGGCGAGTTAGTAAATAGGGGGGGTGAGTTAGTAAATAAGGGGGGGGCGAGTTAGTATATAGTGGGGGGTGAGTTAGTAAATAAGGGGGGGGCGAGTTAGTAAATAAGTGGGGGGGCGAGTTAGTAAATAAGGGGGGGGTGAGTTAGTAAATAAGGGGGGGGTGAGTTAGTAAATAAGTGGGGGGGCGAGTTAGTAAATAGGGGGGGTGAGTTAGTAAATAGGGGGGGTGAGTTAGTAAATAAGGGGGGGGCGAGTTAGTAAATAGGGGGGGCGAGTTAGTAAATAAGGGGGGGGGCGAGTTAGTAAATAAGGGGGGGGGCGAGTTAGTAAATAGGGGGGGTGAGTTAGTAAATAAGGGGGGGGGCGAGTTAGTAAATAGGGGGGGCGAGTTAGTAAATAAGGGGGGGGGCGAGTTAGTAAATAAGGGGGGGGCGAGTTAGTAAATAAGGGGGGGGCGAGTTAGTAAATAAGTGGGGGGGCGAGTTAGTAAATAAGGGGGGGTGAGTTAGTAAATAACTGAAATCCAGTCAAATGTTTCTGATGCTTGTTTGTAATGGAATCACCTAGTGTGATTAGAAGAATGTGTTACAAAACCAGATGGAATATGTTTCTTGTAAGCATTAGGCCCTGAACCCTTTGAGGAATTCAATAATAGTTTGCGTGTTCTTTTGTATTTATTTGGACAGCGAGCAGTGGACGTGGACACGGGGTGGAAGACAGTATGCTTAAGTCTGTATACACACAGAGATGGAGGAAGACAGTCTGTATACACACAGAGATGAAGGAAGACAGTCTGTATACACACAGAGATGGAGGAAGACAGTCAGTATACACACAGAGATGGAGGAAGACAGTATGTATACACACAGAGATGGAGGGAGACAGTCTGTATACACACAGAGATGGAGGGAGACAGTCTGTATACACACAGAGATGGAGGGAGACAGTCTGTATACACACAGAGATGGAGGAAGACAGTCTGTATACACACAGAGATGGAGGGAGACAGTCTGTATACACACAGAGATGGAGGGAGACAGTCTGTATACACACAGAGATGGAGGGAGACAGTCTGTATACACACAGAGATGGAGGAAGACAGTCTGTATACACACAGAGATGGAGGGAGACAGTCTGTATACACACAGAGATGGAGGAAGACAGTCTGTATACACACAGAGATGGAGGGAGACAGTCTGTATACACACAGAGATGGAGGGAGACAGTCTGTATACACACAGAGATGGAGGAAGACAGTCTGTATACACACAGAGATGGAGGGAGACAGTCTGTATACACACAGAGATGGAGGAAGACAGTCTGTATACACACAGAGATGGAGGGAGACAGTCTGTATACACACAGAGATGGAGGGAGACAGTCTGTATACACACAGAGATGGAGGGAGACAGTCTGTATACACACAGAGATGGAGGGAGACAGTCTGTATACACACAGAGATGGAGGGAGACAGTCTGTATACACACAGAGATGGAGGAAGACAGTCTGTATACACACAGAGATGGAGGGAGACAGTCTGTATACACACAGAGATGGAGGAAGACAGTATGTATACACACAGAGATGGAGGGAGACAGTCTGTATACACACAGAGATGGAGGGAGACAGTCTGTATACACACAGAGATGGAGGAAGACAGTCTGTATACACACAGAGATGGAGGAAGACAGTCTGTATACACACAGAGATGAAGGAAGACAGTATGTATACACACAGAGATGGAGGGAGACAGTCTGTATACACACAGAGATGGAGGAAGACAGTCTGTATACACACAGAGATGGAGGGAGACAGTCTGTATACACACAGAGATGGAGGAAGACAGTCTGTATACACACAGAGATGGAGGAAGACAGTCTGTATACACACAGAGATGGAGGGAGACAGTCTGTATACACACAGAGATGGAGGAAGACAGTCTGTATACACACAGAGATGGAGGAAGACAGTCTGTATACACACAGAGATGGAGGGAGATAAATGGCCTGTACCTTGACATTATCCTCAGCCATGGTTTGTGTCAGTCCTCACCGACTTTGTTTTTGTTACCAAGTACTGCACGTTATCCTGGAACAGTCCACAAAGCTAATAAAACAGACCCGATTCATATGTCTCTCTCTAAATATTACATTCCAAAGTGTAGAATGTACCCGGAGCTTGATAGAGGATAGGTTTTAACAGCTGTTTTTGGAGTCACAGGAGGAGATGGGGCTTGTTACTGTGCTACTCAGTCCAACCATCAGGAGCAATGTCTCTGTGTGTTGTGATGTGTACAGTAGTGTTTCCAGTCCTCCCTAAGCCGGATCTTAAGATGGCCACTGGCCCTGACAGATGAAGATAATAGGCAGACAGAGAGGGCTGGGCACCTCACGTCACTGCTGTTTGCTTACTGTACCCTTGTACAGGACTGCCTGTAACTCTTAAGAGATGCTCTCTGTCATGTCCTTGGGCTACAGGTGATGTGACCGATGTCCTGTAAGGACTGATCAGTACTGCATGGTATATGAAGGGTAGGCGTTCCGACAGCTCCAGAAGCGATCAGATAATGCGCCTTGTGTAAACGAAGCCCTTGCATCTCCCATCCATCACTGCTGTTATGCAATGCAGGCTGAGAGTATGTTCTGAGTGCAGAATCAGTGTTTCCCATATATTCATTTAGCAGGGGCGGGATGGGAGATGTTAGTTACAACATTTATTTGTACGAAGTAGCATTGGATGCATTAAATGAAGTAAATGCAGATTGCAACCCCATGCTTCAGACTATTTATTTAAAGGGGCAGTGCAGTTAAAAACGGGATTATCCTTTAAAAATATATATATTTCCACACTATGCGGTCGAAATAACACTCTATAATGGCCTTATTTGTACAAGTACAATTTAACTTTTGGCGCACATGATTACGTCACAATGTGATCATATTATAATAGACCAATGACTGTTCATCTAGGTGAGGGGGTAGGATATAGACCATCCTATCAGCCAATCAGGGCTGTGTATGTACATACAGTATCTTCAAATTTGTTTCCTAACGTCCACACGATCAGACTGAGCATTTCAAGGGCCAAAGGAGGCTGGAAGCCGTTATTTCAGATGTTCATTTTTAATTTTCATAAACTTTTTAGTAGTATGTCCTTTCAAACAGTCACCACAAGTGACCTTCTCACATTTGTTCTACCTTTGCCACCGCTGCTGAAAAAAATGATAGGGGAAACACTGTGAGTGTTGGAGTATGGTGACAATGCAAACGCTGCACAGCCCAAAGGCGGATCACATGTCAGAAAATATTCTCTCATTATTTATAATCTCTCATACTTCCATGGTTCTATTCCATGAATCGGCAACAGATTTACCCTCCATGTTGGCCGGGCTGTGTCCCCTTCCACCTCTGGTTGGAGGGTCTTTTTAAAGTCATGTGTTTTGTGTAACATACTAAATCCATGTGATTCATCATGACAGTCAGTCAAATCTGTAAGAACAAATGATTAAACACAGATTTGAGTTATAACATGAAATACAGTATTACTTTGTCTCTCCCCCAGCCTGTCAGGTACTGAGGTATTCAGTCATGAGCAAACAAGACCTGGGGAAAAGGCCCAGAGGAGATGTGTAGCATGTCCACGCACCGCTGTGTCCAGGGGTCATCCCAGAGGAATGTCCGTCCAACATGGCTCCCAGGGGGATAGAAAGGACAGGCCCTGGGCAGGGGAAAAGGCCCAGAGGAGACGTGTAGCATGTCCACGCACCGCTGTGTCCAGGGGTCATCCCAGAGGAATGTCCGTCCAACATGGCCCCCAGGGGGATAGAAAGGACAGGCCCTGGGCAGGGGAAAAGGCCCAGAGGAGACGTGTAGCATGTCCAGGGGTCATCCCAGAGGAATGTCCGTCCAACATGGCCCCCAGGGGGATAGAAAAGACAGGCCCTGGGCAGGGGGTCATCCCAGAGGAATGTCCGTCCAACATGGCCCCCAGGGGGATAGAAAGGACAGGCCCTGGGCAGGGGGTCATCCCAGAGGAATGTCCGTCCAACATGGCCCCCAGGGGGATAGAAAGGACAGGCCCTGGGCAGGGGGTCATCCCAGAGGAATGTCCGTCCAACATGGCCCCCAGGGGGATAGAAAGGACAGGCCCTGGGCAGGGGAAAAGGCCCAGAGGAGACGTGTAGCATGTCCAGGGGTCATCCCAGAGGAATGTCCGTCCAACATGGCCCCCAGGGGGATAGAAAAGACAGGCCCTGGGCAGGGGGTCATCCCAGAGGAATGTCCGTCCAACATGGCCCCCAGGGGGATAGAAAGGACAGGCCCTGGGCAGGGGGTCATCCCAGAGGAATGTCCGTCCAACATGGCCCCCAGGGGGATAGAAAGGACAGGCCCTGGGCAGGGGGTCATCCCAGAGGAATGTCCGTCCAACATGGCCCCCAGGGGGATAGAAAGGACAGGCCCTGGGCAGGGGAAAAGGCCCAGAGGAGACGTGTAGCATGTCCAGGGGTCATCCCAGAGGAATGTCCGTCCAACATGGCCCCCAGGGGGATAGAAAAGACAGGCCCTGGGCAGGGGGTCATCCCAGAGGAATGTCCGTCCAACATGGCCCCCAGGGGGATAGAAAGGACAGGCCCTGGGCAGGGGGTCATCCCAGAGGAATGTCCGTCCAACATGGCCCCCAGGGGGATAGAAAGGACAGGCCCTGGGCAGGGGGTCATCCCAGAGGAATGTCCGTCCAACATGGCCCCCAGGGGGATAGAAAGGACAGGCCCTGGGCAGGGGAAAAGGCCCAGAGGAGACGTGTAGCATGTCCAGGGGTCATCCCAGAGGAATGTCCGTCCAACATGGCCCCCAGGGGGATAGAAAAGACAGGCCCTGGGCAGGGGGTCATCCCAGAGGAATGTCCGTCCAACATGGCCCCCAGGGGGATAGAAAGGACAGGCCCTGGGCAGGGGGTCATCCCAGAGGAATGTCCGTCCAACATGGCCCCCAGGGGGATAGAAAGGACAGGCCCTGGGCAGGGGGTCATCCCAGAGGAATGTCCGTCCAACATGGCCCCCAGGGGGATAGAAAGGACAGGCTGCTGGGCTGCTGGTTGTTTGCTGCCTTATTTTTGGTCCGATCTGTCTCTTGTTATTTACGGTCGGAAATGTGTTGCTGTTTCCTATAGATAACACCTCAAGGACACTAATCGAGCCAGGCTGCTTACCTCAGGACGCCATTATGAAACCTAATTGGCTGCCAAGTGCAAAAATGCCATATTAGTCACCTCAGACCTATGCACTTCCACACAGGAAGTCATGTTGAGGTGACAGAGAATGAGCCAAGTGACCAGCCTGGGTCGCTTTGAGAGATCCAGGTATTCAGTCAACAACGGAACAGACAATGATCATGCTCTGGTTCCTGTTTATCAGGGCCTATCTGAGCTGGAGGCAAACACACAATCAGTAACATCAGTTTGTTGCGGACTGCGGATATCTGTAACGTGTGATGGATGGGTCTACCACTAGTTTGATAGGAAACAATAACAGGAACTATAAGCTTGAGAATTTGTCTCGACTGTCATATTGGTATTTGACAGATTATTTATATCGTCTCATAGCGTGTCATTTCCTCTGGCTATTTTTGAGATTGTATTTTCTTTATCATTAATGATATACACTGAGTGTACAAAACATTAGGAACACACTTTTGCCCCTCAGAACAGCCTCAATTCATCGGGGCATGGACTCCGCAAGGTTTCGAAAGCACTCCAAAGGGATGCTGGCCCATGTTGACTCCAATGCTTCCCACAGTTGTGTCAAGTTGGCTGGATGTCCTTTGGGTGGTGGACCATTCTTGATACACATGGGAAACTGTTGAGCTTGTTAAACCCAGCAGCGTTGCACTTCTTAACACACACAAACAGGTGGACCTGTCACCTACTACCATACCCCGTTCAAAGGCCCTTAAATAGTTTCTTTCCCATTCATCCTCTGAATGGCACACATACACAATCCATGTCTCAAGGCTTAAACAACATCCTTTAACCCGTCTCCTCCCCTTCATCTACACAGATTGAAGTGGATTTAACAAGTGACGTCAATAAGGGATCATACAGTAGCTTTCACCTGGATTCACCTGTTCAGACTGTCATGGAAAGAGCAGGTGTCCCTAATGTTTTGTACACTCAGTGTATGACGTACACTTTACTGTTTGGTAGCTGAAATGGCATTGTTTATCCACATGTTATATCTGCGGGCAAAGAAGAACATTTTATTCTCAGCCATTTGTTTGTGATAAGTCAGAATGTAATAGTGTATAATATACTGTCAGTAAAGGGAGGGAGAGGTTTTCCATATGTTTTCATACGTATGTCTGTGCAAAACAGATCTTCTCTCCAATAATTTCAACAAACAGTTAGTCACATAGAATGATTGATAACACAACATATTGTGTCACGCGTAATAAATATAATTTACTCTGAATATTGTTTGCTCAGCTTAGAAATAAAATCAGTATGTTGTCCAACCGAATACCTCATTAATTACACATTTTCTCTACTTTATTCTTTTCCAGGAATCCAGAATGTTCTGAGTCTTTTCTGTGCGGTTCTGACCGAACACAAGGTTTTGTTCCATTCCACAAGTTACCAGAGACTAGGGGAGGTATCACGTGCTCTGGAGGCCCTCATGTTCCCCCTCAAATACAGGTATGTGATTGGCCCGTCGGTCTCCACATTCCCCCATCAGTCCCCATTACACTTCGGCTATTGACATGACCTGCCTTGAATGATAATGGTTCTTTTTAGCGTTGATTATTATAGTTACTTGTTTCTTTCTCAGTAACATTCTTACTGGCTTTGATTATGAGTCTATTGAAAGATGTTGGTGTTTGAGTTGCCAACTGACTTGTTCTCATATGTCTGTAAGATGAACATACTTACTGTAAGTCGCTCTGGATAAAAGCGTCTGCTGAATGACTCAAATGTAAATGTACTTGAAAGATTATTCTCTGGTTTACTGAACACCAAAATGGTCACTTTGAGCACCACAGTTTGATGTAGAATTTGACCTGGAAAGTGTGTGTTTACTCACTGTCGTCTCCTGTTTGAAACTCAGTTACCCATACATCCCCATCCTGCCTTCACGGCTGCTAGAGGTACTGAGCTCACCCACCCCCTTCATCATCGGGGTCCACTCCATGTTCCAGAGCGAGATCCAAGAACTGGTGAGTTATCCTTAGCATCTTCTCTGGACATGAACTGCCTCTGACCCTGACTCCGCAAGTACAGTACACCAAGAATATCAGCATACCTTTATTTAGACTGATTCCTTGAAAGCTTTCCCAGTGTAACCAGTTGCATATGAATCATGGAGCCTTATTATATATTTGAGTCAGTGCTGAGCTGACATTCCTTATGCTGAGAAGTGTAGATCGATGCGGCCCCCTGAGTACCTTCGTGTTGGCCAAGAGACTTTTTTAGCTGGTTTCTCTTATACGCTCTGTCATAGTCATCTAGAATGTGCTCTACAGCTAAAATAGCAATCTAACTAATTTGAAAGGATTGTTTAGTGGTGTGTATTGTCTGTCTTACAGTTGGACGTTATCATAGCTGATCTGGATGGAGGAACCATAAAGATTCCAGAGTGCATCCACCTGTCCCAGCTCCCTGAACCACTGTTACACACTACACAGACTGCCCTGTCTCTGGTAGGTACCTGTTACCCCACACAGACTGCCCTGTCTCTGGTAGGTACCTGTTACCCCACACAGACTGTCCTGTCTCTGGTAGGTACCTGTTACCCCACACAGACTTCCCTGGGTCTGGTAGGTACCTGTTACCCCACACAGACTGCCCTGTCTCTGGTAGGTACCTGTTACCCCACACAGACTGCCTTGTCTCTGGTAGGTACCTGTTACCCCACACAGACTGCCTTGTCTCTGGTAGGTACCTGTTACCCCACACAGACTGCCCTGTCTCTGGTAGGTACCTGTTACCCCACACAGACTTCCCTGTCTCTGGTAGGTACCTGTTACCCCACACAGACTTCCCTGGGTCTGGTAGTTACCCAGCATACACCACATCCCTTGTCTGGAAAGGCTGAATGCTCACCCTTGGAAATCACAGATCCCCATTAGACATTTCATTAGACATGTGGTTTTGCTGCAAACAGCGGTATAGTTTTCTGTCCTTATGTCACTAGTGTAGTTTATTGTAATGGACATTTGTTTATGTCATCTGAACAATAAAAGTGTACTGAGGAACAAACAAACTAATAAGTCAATGATTATTTTCAGGTTTTGCATCGTGATCTGGAGATAGCTGACAATGCCTTCCCACCCCCTCGTACAGCCCCCTCCAACCTCAAACTGTTGGTAAGGCACCATCATTCCAGTAAACAGTGTCTTCACCCTTAACCCCTGGCCATGTCTCATTGTAATAGATGGAGCTTTTTCCCAGAACATCATGTGTTTGTGGTATGAGGAGGACACCGCTGCTCTGAGATATCTTCTCTAGTACACGTCTCTTGTCCGACCTATGAATAGCACAAAAATGTGACCTTTAGTCATGTTAAGATGTAAACTTGGCTGAATTAACAAGGTGGTATTCATGGCATGTTTGTGAGGTGACTCTCCCCTTGCTCCCTTGTGTTTCAGGATAAGGAGGTGAGAGCTGTGTTTCTCAGGCTGTTTGCACAACTCTTCCAGGGCTACAGGTCCTGCCTGCAGCTTATCCGCATCCATCCCGGACCTGTTATCCACTTTCACAAGGTGAGATCAATGCACTTCTCAATGTGGGTGGGTCAAAAATCCTATTGCCAACTGAAGCCATGTGCTCCATCACACCCTCATTGTTCTCCATCACATCCTCATTGTGCTCCATCACACCCTCATTGTGCTCCATCACACCCTCATTGTGCTCCATCACACCCTCATTGTGCTTTATCACACCCTCATTGTGCTCCATCACACCCTCATTGTGCTCCATCACACCCTCATTGTGCTCCATCACACCCTCATTGTCCTCCATCACACCCTCATTGTGTCTCCTAATAATGATCTAATAATTTGTCGCCCATGCTGTTGTAATTGAAAAATATCACATTTCACTGATCATCAGGTGGTTGCCTTTCTTTTTCACTTTGTTTGTCCCCATTAACATTTGATAGGTGGAGTGCTATCAGTTACTGTGTCGTAGGCTGAAGTTTATCCCTTGTTGTCTCAACCTGTAAGAGAATGTTTGAAGAGAATCCAAGAGCAACAGGATTATCTCTTATCCTGTCTTATCCTGTCTGATAAAGCTGTTTGGAGGTGTTTTTGTTTTAGCGTGTGTCTGTGTTCTTTTGATGCACTTTAGTGACTGACGTATGGCTCTTCGCCACGCTATCTGCTTGTTTGTGTTATATGCTGTCAGCCTTGACCAATGGCCTCGCGATGAGCCATATGAAATGTATCAAAAAAGAAATAGCTGGGTTTGTATTTGTTTGTGTCTGTGTCGTCTCCGTGGTAACCTCTCAGCAAGTCCCTCTCAAAGTACCCCACATGGCTTGGATTATGGGTCAGGAATTTATCACGAATCTACAGAAACTCACAGTTTTTTCACGGGGAAGTGTAGACTGAGGAGACCAGAAAAACTGCTCCCATCTCTTTCACCACTAGCACGAAGCACAGGCCTAATTCAGCAGATAAAGCTTGCTTTTCTTTGCATCAATCATTTGTTTCACTTTTGTGACTGGGTTCATTGTGATAAGGAAAGTAAAGCTGTTACAGTCCTAAACGTACATCTTTATGTATATACCATTTATTTAACCTTTGACCCGGTCCCGCTACAGACTGCCTTCCTGGGCCAGAGAGGCTTGATCGAGAACGACTTCCTGACCAAGGTTCTGGATGGCATGGCCTTCGCTGGCTTCGTGTCCGAGAGGGGTCCGCCTTACAGAGCCTGTGATCTCTTTGACGAGGTACAGTCCAGCATGGCTACTGTAACCAGACTATGTTTTTGCAGCTCATGTCTGATTTAGCAACAGTTTCTAATTTCACTGTTGTAAATGAAACTGGGCTTATCGAGAGATTCTATCGTTTGAGAACAGCTTAACTGACTTATTGTTGGTTCTGTAGCTGGTGGCCTTTGACATGGAGCGCTTTAAGGAGGAGGAGGCCAACCCTGCCAAGCTGCAGAAGCACATGAGAGAACTCTCTGAACAGCTGTACAAAAATGTAAGTTAACATCCGTCAGCCTCTGGGCCTGTATGATAGTGTTCATATTATGCACTTTCTGTACTCTTTAGTGTCCTATAGCATATCGTTGAGCGTGTTTGTATATTTTATTATTGAATGGTCCATTACAGGAGAATCCCAACCCCCACATGGCGTTCCAGAAAGTGCCTCGGCCCACGGAGGGCTCCCACCTGCGGGTGCACGTGGTGCCTTTCCCCCTGCTGGACGATGAGAAGGTGGAGGGGCTGCTGGCGGAGGGCCTGGCCAAGCATCCCAGCGCCCCTGCCATCACTACCACCACCCGCGCAGAGAGGAATTGTGTGGTGCCCGCCGGCCCACCCGTGGGTACGTGAGACACAAACATCAGCTCTACTCCATGGCTGCTCCTGTGTGAGGCTGTAATGTTGCTGAGTATTAAATGGAGCCTGTACTAGTGCAGCTAGTATTTGTACCACTATTCTATTCCTAACCTGTTCGCCCCTCATCTGTGCAGTGTCCATCATGGGGAAGATGGGCTCAGTGTTCAACAGCGCTCGCAGGCTGGAGGTGGTGAGGAGCTGCATCTCCTTCATCTTCGACAACAAGACCCAGGAGACAGAGAAGGTGACGCACTGTATCCTCCCTAATCCCTGTCTCTCAGCACAGTGTAATCAGCCACGTCAGTAATGGCCCAGACATCTGGACAGACATCCATCCCTCCGATTACAGCAGGCAGGCAGGCAGCCGTGTCGGTCTGGAGTTAGCACCCTCAACGCTATCAGCCTAATTATACCTCCCAGCTGGGAGACAGATGAACACAGCCTCATAATCGCCTCGTTATCAGCAGAAGTAACCCTATTATTTTAACTCGGAGGTTAATGGCATAGCTGTTTTGCTTTCTGTTTTTCCCGTAAAGCGTTTACACACAAATGATACTGTTTGATTTCCCAGCACCGTGGCACCCCCATAGGAATATTAACGGGGTGTCCTATGTGTAATGCATGAAATGGGACGGGAGCCAGTTCCTTTATGACTGCCCCACTGGCTGTATAAGCATGTTATATAAGGCGGACGTGCATCCCTGCGTCAGTAGAGGAACACAGAGTACGCCAGTTAGAGCCACCCCCCCACCGAGCCTATAAACCCTTCTCCTCAATATACATTATACAGCCAATGTGAAAACCATCACATTTTTTTCTCTTAGTTTGACATTAGTATGAAATGTGTCCAGAAAGGTCAACAATTAACTGTCCAGACTGGTAATATTCTAGCTGATATTGTACCTGTTCCTGAGCTCCTGCATCGCTGCTAGTCTGCTTGGTTCTAGAATTCTGGGACATAACGTTCTGGGAAGTTAAGAAATCAATTTAGAAGATTATTTTCCCTTGTTGTTTTTGTTCATGTGTGTTGTGGTGTACCTTATGGTATTAGTGTTAAAAACAGGCTCTGTGTTCCCAGACCCTGCCGGCTGCACTGCGTGCTCTGAAAGGCAAGGCGGCTCGCCAGTGTCTGACTGAAGAGCTCAGTCTGCACGTCCAGCAGAACCGGGCCATACTGGACCACCAACAGTTTGACTACGTCATCCGCATGATGAACTGTGCCCTCCAGGTGGGTGAAAGCTCTGCCAGTCTGTCCCTGTCATACCTAAGTGATGTGACTCTTTCAGAACAATCCAACTGGCTCTGTTATTAATGTTCAGTGTACGGTATGTCCCTCCACGAGGTAGTTAACATCCCTCCTAAAAGTCTCTCTGAATGTCAACATACTCCTTCTACAAAGGATGGAACACTATGTTTTCTAATAGTTAATATACACTAAGTATGTCAGTGGCAGCGTTCCCTAGCGTTCTCACAGAGGCATTAACAGGTAAACCACATATTTGAGGAGCAGGAAGCAGTAGTTTATTTCTACCCTTAAAACAATTCCACTCTGGGTGCGATGGCGTGTTTTCATGGCCTTTAACTGGTTCTAATTTAGTGCGTCTGAAGTTGTCTATAATGGAAACCGTACGAGACAGAGAGAGTGTGCCGGCTGACCAAGCGCTAGGCAGACAGCTCTGGCAGGGTAATGTGATGTAGAGTTCTGCCTGCTCCGCCACTCAGATCGCTAGCTAGGGTACACAGGCCTCTGGCAACAACACCTGCTGCTACTGCACCATACATACTCCCGCTTGGCTGCAGGAGGAAGAATGATCAAATCATACATTTTCCCAGTGATTTATGCTCAAGTTAGTCTTCATTTACAATAGTTGAACATATTGTCAAGAGTGAGTGCTCACTGCGCCCCACATATCTAGTAAAACATTGGTGTTTGATGTACCTGGGTATCATTTGGTTTTTACGCCATCGCTTTGGTTATTAGCGATTAGTGGTTTATTCTGCTCTCCCTCTGTTGCACACGCCCAATAAAGTTTATGGGAGGTGGGAGTCAGGTGGGAGAGGAGGGTCGGAGGTCAGAGCTGAGGCCTCATTGGTAGTTCCTCATGTTTTGTTTTATAGCCTCACATGGCCGTTGCCACAGGGATTTAATGATTCGGAGCAGTGTTCACAGAGAACAACTGTTATGGAGTAGCTCTGGATTCCACACACTCTTCTAGCCAAATGATTGAGGCCGGCGAGCCAATTAATCCCACGTCTGCCTTTAGCCTGGGTGTGTAGAGGTCACTGGCCTCCCAACTTGTAAAATAGGTCAAGAGCCAGCCAGCCAACCAGTGAGAGAATTCTGGTTTGAATGGTGGCTGTGTAGTTTATACATGACAGAGGTATACAGTGCCTTTGGAAAGTATTCAGACCCATTGAAGTTTTTCCAAAATTGATTAAATTGTTATTTTTTTCTCATCAATCTACACACAATACCCCATAATGACAAAACAAAAACAGGTTTTTAGAAATGTGTGCAAAAAACAGAAATATGACATTTACATAAGTATTCAGACACTTTACTCAGTACTTTGTTGATGCACCTCTTCTTGGGTATAACTCTACAAGCTTGGCACTCCTGTATTTGGGGAGTTTCTCCCATTTTTCTCTGCAGATCCTCTCAAGCTCTGTCAGGTTGGATGGAGAGCGTCTCTGCACAGCTATTTTCAGGTCTCTTCAGAGATGTTCGATCGGGTTCAAGTCCGGGCTCTGGATGGGCCACTCAAGGACATTCAGAGTGTTGTCCCAAAGCCTCTTCTGTGTTGTCTTGGCTGTGTGCTTAGGGTCGTGGTCCTGTTGGAAGGTGAACCTTCGCCCCAGTCTGAGGTCCTGAGTTCTCTGGAGCAGGTTTTCATCAAGGATCTCTCTGTACTTTGCTCCGTTCATCTTTCCCTCGTTCCTGACTAGTCTCCCAGTCCCTCTCACTGAAAATCATCCCCACAGCATGATGCTGCTACCACCATGCTTCACCGTAGGGATGGTTCCAGGTTTCCTCCAGACGTGACACTTGGCATTCAGGCCAAAGAGTTCAATCCTGGTTTCATCAGACCAGAGAATCTTGTTTCTCATGGTCTGAGAGACCTTTAGGTGCCTTTTAGCAAACTCCAAGCAGGCCGTCATGTGCCTTTTACTGAGGAGTGACTTCCGTCTGGCCACTCTACCATAAAGGCCTGACCAAGGCCCTTCTCCCCTGATTGCTCAGTTTGGCCAGGTGGCCAGCTATAGGAAGAGTCTTGGTGGTTCTAAGCTTCTTCCATTTAAGAATGATGGAGGCCACTGTGTTCTTGGGGACCTTCAATGCTGCAGAAATGTTTTGGTACCCTTCCCCAGATCTGTGCCTCGACACAATCCTGTCTCTGAGCTCTAAGGACAATTCCTTCGACTTCATGGCTTGGTTTTTTTCTCTGACATGAACTGTCAACTGTGGGACCTTATATAGACAGGTGTGAGCCTTTCCAAATCATGTCCAATCAATGAATTTACCACAGGTGAACTCCAATCAAGTTGTAGAAACATCTCAAGGATGATCAGTGAAAACAGGATACACCTGAGCAAAAGTTTGAGTCTCATAGCAAAGGGTCTGAATACTTACGTAAATAAGGTATTTCTGTTTTTTATTTTTAATACATTTGCAAACATTTCTAATCCTATTTTCGCTTCGTCATCATGGGTTATTTTGTGTAGAATGATGAGGAAACAAATAAATTCAACCCATTTTAAAATAAGGCTGTAACGTAACAACGTGTAAAAAGAGAAGGGGTCTGAATACTTTCTGAATGCACTGTACATGCTGCTGTCGGCAGCGTGGGTTCTAGGAGCTGTGCCATACCACCTGGATTCAATTGCCCACTGCATGCATAGCTAACCGCATGTCTTCAGTATATGAGTTCAGGTCCCACTCGGTCCAAACCAAGGCAGTGATGAAATGAAGCTGCTGGTCCTACAGTAGTCTCCCGGTGGTACAGAGCTGTTGAAAGGCACCATGGGCCTTTGTCGTATAATAACTGAGAATTAGTCTTCTTTGTTGCTAGCTGTCTGTCGAATACCGGACTGCTCTGGAATGTATAGAACAATGTAGAAATGCTTGTCTATTAGGCTGTTTAATGTGGCTGTGTTATCTGACAGTTGGACTGCAAGCGTGTCTGACATGTATCGTATTTCTCCTGAAATGGGATCCTGATGTGGAAGGGGTTTTCTTTCTTCCAATGAACAGTTTAATAGTATTTCTGCAGAAAAAATATTTTTTTCCCCTCAAACTGGATGTGAGCATTTTCAGTGACGTTGCATTGGGAATACTGAATCCCTAATAAGATGCTATAAAGCGAAGCATGTGAGATGCATTCAATACCAACCGTCAGAGTTGATTAGTCAGGATAACAGCCACGTGTGGGTGTGTGCGCCCCGGACTAGAGGATTTTCATTTAGACAGAGAAGCACAGCGGAGTGACTTCATGTAGACTCACACAGACTGTCTCTCTAGTGCCGTGTTTGGTCCAGGGGGCGCCTGGCAGGGTTTCCCATAATACAGCATGGAACATGTCAGGAGAGGGAAAGGGTGACAGGCTGGAGAGAGGTGAGGAGAGGGGTTCTCTCTGGTTGTGGCACGAAGACTCATATCAGCATCAGTCAGGGGCGCCTGTCTCTCCTCAACAACCACTATTCAAACCCAAACAACAGATGGAGACTTACAGATATAGTCCACCATTAGAGATGGACATCTCAACACGAAAACATTCCCAGTGTATCTGAGATGAACTGCCTGTCAGCATAGTACTGTGCTTCTGGTGACCTAGTGACTCCACTCGGTTAGGCCCTTTAAGGTAGATGGATCGAGGCCAGTGTGTATATTATCTCCAAACCTTTAGGGTTCTCAGGTAGAGCATGGGGCTTGCCATGCCAGGGTTGTGGGTTCGATTCCTACAGGGGACCAGTACGAGAAAAAAAAGTATGAAAATGTATGCATTAACTGTAAGTCGCTCTGGATAAGAGCGTCTGCTAAAATGACTAGAATGTAAAAAATGTAACTATACATCAGGCCGTTACTCAGTGGAAGTCTGTGTACATTCACTGAGACCCAGCTTGGTCGTCCTCAACTCCCCACTGTCCTGAAGCAGTGCACTCAAGGCAGAACATACGTCACCTCAAGTACTTGTAAGGCCATGGAGGACGAAGTGAGCCTTCAAAAGACTGGACATTATTATAATTTATGTGTTTTCTTAAAAATCAGAAAATATTTTATTTCTGAGGAAATGTCATTCCCTGGTGCAGAACATGTCCATGTTTGTCCATACTGGAGAGACAGTGAACATGTGTCTGCTGTGACGAGACTGTGGCTGACTGTTAGTGACGCATTTTCCCGCTCTCATTAATTGCTTCAAGGTTTGTTTTCATACCTTACCCCATTTTTTTATTTATTGCAAGTATTTGAACTATTCCAAGTAAATATTTACCATACTGTCATTCTGAGTCAATTGTTATTTTAATGAGATAAGATCCTCCGTCAGTGCGTTGGAGACCTGCAGGTCTGTCTGTTTGTGTGGTGTAAGTGATGTGATTGGCTGATTGAGACATCACCAGAGGTATCAGGTGAAGACCATGCAGTGTTACTACTTCCTGTTTCTGTCCCGTCAGGCCTCAACCCAGAGGCAGCCAGGCAGGCAAACATATTTTACAAAACCTCTATGAAAAACCAATGAGCTCTGACCAAACCCATTAGTTGTCCATTCCTCAAGTGCTTTGACCGCAACTGTTACAGTAGGATGCTGTCTAAACTGTCCAAAGTGAATGCCAGTGCTATTGGTGCTGGATGCATCTTATCTGTGTATGTGGTAAACATTCTGCAGCTGTTTTAAGTCGTATTTCCAACTTGACAACCGCATCACTCCGACATGACTGACCTTAGAGTATTTGCACCAGCGGGGGGCCTACTTGTTTCTGCGTGTACAGCCGCTGTGCAGAGCACCTCTCCTCCCTCTCTCCCCCTCCAGCTGTTGCAGGTTTGGAAGTGGAAAGGCGAGAGGATCCCTGCTGTGGAAAAGGGGTGAATGCATCCTGGCATCCCAACCATTTCCTATCAGAGAGAATTATGGGCCCCATGACAGTGCTCACAAAACGCTGTCAGAATGTAATGCACACATGTGCTCCTTCACCTGCGGGGGGTTGTTGTAGGTCCATCTATTCTAGATTAGTTGATGTTCAGAGATACTCTGTGCTGGCCGATGCTGTGATGCTATTGGCCAGATGGGCCACAACCAAGCTGCGGGCGCACAGATCACCTCGGACTTCCACAGAGGAGAAATAGGAGTCCCCACAGAGAAGCACAAAGTTGAACTTCACTTTCTACAGTTTTCCCATTTACTTAACACTGTCACCGTTTTGCTCTACTGTGGCAATTGTGATCGAATCAATGCAATATTAGTCACTTTCAATGTAATATACCGAAACATGCAAGATTTAGTATGCGAAACTAACTGTGCAAGAGATTTTCTTGTGGGCAGAGTGCATTGGAGTAGGATTCTATTACATTGACAGGCACGACTCAGGCCCGTATTCTACACAGACCGGTGCGCCGGTACCAATCAGAGCTGCAGTATGAATATATGCAAATTGCGTTCATCTGTACAAACAATAGTTCGCAAGTATAAACACCATGGGACCACGCAGCCGTCATACCGCTCAGGAAGGAGATGCATTCTGTCTCCTAGAGATGAACGTACTTTGGTGAGAAAAGTGCAAATCAATCCCAGAACAACAGCAAAGGACCTTGTGAAGATGCTGGAGGAAACAGGTACAAAAGTATCTATATCCACAGTAAAACGAGTCCTATATCGACATAACCTGAAAGGCCGCTCAGCAAGGAAGAAGCCACTGCTCCAAAACCGCCATACAAAAGTGCTAGCTAGGAGTTACCTGGGGTGGTAGAGTTCCATGTAGTCATGGCTTTATTTAATACTGTGTGTTTCCAAGCCTCTGTTCTGGACCTGGGGACTGTGAAGAGACCTCTGATTGGTTGCATGTCTTGTGTTGTACCGATGAGTGTCTGAATGGTGTGCCAACTGTTTGGACAGACAGTTTGGTACCTTCAACACATCAATACCTCGCACAAAGACCAATAGTGATGCAGTCAATCTTTTCTCAGCTTTGAGCCAGGTGAGATTGACACACATGTTACTGACACTTGCCCAGCGTGTACGTCTAAGTGCGATACGTGCTTCTTTGTTCAGGACCAACTGCAATGTCCCTCTTTGCAGTACATGACCACACAGCTGGGCAGTAGTCCAGGTGCCACAAAACTAGAGCCTGTAGGACCCGCCCGGTTGACTGAGATGTCTAGAAGGCAGAGCAACGCCCTTTCATGGACAGACCTCTTCCCCTTTGAATATCAATTGAGTCTATATGTTTTGACCATGACAGCTTGTTATCTGGGGTTACACCCAGCAGTTTGGTCTCCTCAACTTGCACAATCGCCACAATATTCATTAATTTCTATACATAAGGTTTAGCCTTGAGCAGGTGATTCGTTTTTATAGATGTTTAGGCTTTTCTAAAGGGATCAGTGTCCACAGATTCCCATTTCATGCAATATCATGTGATGTTTCCTTTGCCTGCTCCTCTACTAGTATGTACCGCTGTTTGTTTGACAGTCTCACACAGCGTCTCCAGCCCATCTCTGGTTAAAGGGGAATGGAAACACTAGGATTTAGAACGCCATCTAACTGTAACTGTATATCACCATATTGACATTGTTGTGTCACTGGCAGGAGAGAAAATGTTGGAACTCCCAAAAATGGCTGAATTTACTGAGTAGCTCCGAGTCTGGGAATGAGTTTATTACAGAGAATTAAATAATGTGAGTTAGGAAGCCAATAAACCTGCTGAAGCCGTTCATGTTTGAGCCGAAAATTGCCCTAGATCAAATAGTTTGTTTTCGTAGCAGTAACAACACAGACATGCCTCCTGAAACACCTCAGCTAGAGGGTCGGTGTAGCCAAACACTAACTGGTGTGAGTGGGGATGCTGCCAGATAATGGCTAGAGGTGTTTGTGTGTGTGTGTGTGTGTGTGTGTGTGTTTTAGTGTGTTTTAGTGTGTGTGTGTGTTTTTGTGTTTGTGTTGTAGAGAGATTGTGGCGATACAGCACAAAATCCCAGCGGATGGTGTCTGTATTACACCCAGTCAGAGGTTCCTGTCAGTCTGTCTGGATGGTGTCTGTATTACACCCAGTCAGAGGTTCCTGTCAGTCTGTCTGGATGGTGGCTGTATTACACCCAGTCAGAGGTTCCTGTCAGTCTGTCTGGATGGTGGCTGTATTACACCCAGTCAGAGGTTCCTGTCAGTCTGTCTGGATGGTGGCTGTATTACACCCAGTCAGAGGTTCCTGTCAGTCTGTCTGGATGGTGGCTGTATTACACCCAGTCAGAGGTTCCTGTCAGTCTGTCTGGATGGTGTCTGTATTACACCCAGTCAGAGGTTCCTGTCAGTCTGTCTGGATGGTGGCTGTATTACACCCAGTCAGAGGTTCCTGTCAGTCTGTCTGGATGGTGTCTGTATTACACCCAGTCAGAGGTTCCTGTCAGTCTGTCTGGATGGTGGCTGTATTACACCCAGTCAGAGGTTCCTGTCAGTCTGTCTGGATGGTGTCTGTATTACACCCAGTCAGAGGTTCCTGTCAGTCTGTCTGGATGGTGTCTGTATTACACCCAGTCAGAGGTTCCTGTCAGTCTGTCTGGATGGTGTCTGTATTACACCCAGTCAGAGGTTCCTGTCAGTCTGTCTGGATGGTGTCTGTATTACACCCAGTCAGAGGTTCCTGTCAGTCTGTCTGGATGGTGTCTGTATTACACCCAGTCAGAGGTTCCTGTCAGTCTGTCTGGATGGTGGCTGTATTACACCCAGTCAGAGGTTCCTGTCAGTCTGTCTGGATGGTGGCTGTATTACACCCAGTCAGAGGTTCCTGTCTGGATGGTGATGTATTTATTGGACGTGTCACTGATCCTTATGAAGGACTTCCTGGCAGAAGAGGTTACCAGTCAGCAGCTGATATGCCAGTTAAATAATTGGAGAAATGTTGCTCGATTATAAATAGTTTAAGGTTAATATCAGTAGTGGGTAGGTGCTCTATATATATAATCAGTGTCCGATAACAACGTTTATCGCCTGCACTGTGTGGCATCATGGTAACACATTTACCTGTTGATTAGATGACCGGAGTTCGAATCGCAGACAGCATCATGATTCATGAAATCTCATTCTAACCAATAATGGGGCGTGTTCATTATAAATACATTGATTTTAGTTTCGGTATGACTAACTTTTCTTATTATTTTGTTTGCAAAACATACAGGCTGGCAGTTTATCACCAGTTCACCCTATGGGAACAAGGGAGAATTGGACGAGCTGTACGGCGTCTCATCCCTGCGTGTGTCGTTTCCTACATAAAGCGCGCATACCCAGAAGCAAAGGCATTTTATTATTTACAATAACCCCAGTCCAAACTCTGACGACGCTGGGCCAATTGTGCGCCACCCTATGGGACTCCCAATCACGGTCGGTTGTGATACAGCCTGGAATCGAACCAGGGTCTGTAGTGACTCCTCTAGCACTGAGATGCAGTGCCTTAGACCACTCCTAACTCCTGCTGTAATTATTTACTAGACATAGACCCAATGCCTGCGCCTTATTTATTTATTTTTATTTAACCTTTATTTAACTAGACAAGTCCGTTAAGAACAAATTCTTATTTACAATGAAGGCCTACCTACAGGGTCAGCCCCTGTGGCAAATTATGGTTAAGTGCCTTGCTCAAGGACACATCGTCGCTCGGTTACCTGTCACCCCTTATGTAAAAATAGTATTAGTTATATTGTCCACTATAATAACAGGTTCAAGTGTAACCAGATAAACAACGCGCACTAAACCCGTGTCCCTGTCGCTAAGGTAGTGACTTCAACTATCTGGCTGCCATCTAGTGGAAAGGAATGGTAACTACACTGGGCAGCTAGTTGGCATATTCAAAATAGACTTTAATAATATATGCCATTTAGCAGACGCCTTTATCCAAAGTGAACTGGGTACATGGTAGTGGAAACAGATCATAGAAACAGGATTACAATGTTGATATCATGGATGGTCAGTCCTTGCATCTATTGCCCTGTCTATGAATTTTATTGTGGTTACATTTCAGCAGCCCCATCCCTCAGCTTTTTACCCAAAGAGGAGCAGGGAGACACTGTGTTATTGTTTATACTGCTGATTGACACTTTAAAAAGTTAAGATGCAGATTAAATACACACCAAAATATGTTACAGTTACTATAACAATGTCCCATTACTCAGACAGTTAGTGAATACACAGCATCCAGCACAGCAAACAAACAATCAATCAAATGTATTTTTTAAAAAGCCCTTTTTACATCAAAATAATAACCACAGTGGTTATAGAGGGTGCAACAGTTCAACACTTCAGAAGCTAATTTCATAGCTGAGCATTGATAGGTTGAGAGAGAGAGAGGAAACAGCTGGACTGGGACAAGGTAGTTCATTCATAGGTTGAGAGAGAGAGGAAACAGTAGGACCGGGACAAGGTAGTTCATTCATAGGTTGAGAGAGAGAGTGTGAGAGAGAGAGAGAGAGAGAGAGAGAGAGTTCATAGGTTGAGAGAGAGTGAGAGAGGAAACAGTAGGACTGGGACAAGGTAGTTCATTCATAGGTTTAGAGAGAGCGTGAGAGAGAGAGAGAGAGAGAGAGAGAGAGAGAGAGAGAGAGAGAGAGAGAGGGGAAACAGCAGGACTGGGACAAGGTAGTTCATTCATAGGTTGAGAGAGAGGAAACAGCAGGACTGGGACAAGGTAGTTCATTCATAGGTTGAGAGAGAGAGAGAGGAAACAGTAGGACTGGGACAAGGTAGTTCATTCATAGGTTGAGAGAGAGAGGAAACAGTAGGACCAGGACAAGGTAGTTCATTCATAGGTTGAGAGAGAGAGAGGAAACAGTAGGACTGGGACAAGGTAGTTAAGTCATAGGTTGAGAGAGAGTGAGAGAGGAAACAGTAGGACTGGGACAAGGTAGTTCATTCATAGGTTGAGAGAGAGAGAGAGAGAGAGAGAGAGAGAGAGAGAGAGAGAGAGAGAGAGAGAGAGAGAGGAAACAGTAGGACTGGGACAAGGTAGTTCATTCATAGGTTGAGAGAGAGAGAGCGAGAGAGAGAGAGAGGAAACAGTAGGACTGGGACAAGGTAGTTCATTCATAGGTTGAGAGAGAGTGAGAGAGGAAACAGTAGGACTGGGACAAGGTAGTTCATTCATAGGTTGAGAGAGAGAGAGAGAGAGAGAGAGAGAGAGAGAGGAAACAGTAGGACCGGGACAAGGTAGTTCATTCATAGGTTGAGAGAGCGAGAGAGGAAACAGCAGGACTGGGACAAGGTAGTTCATTCATAGGTTGAGAGAGAGAGAGAGAGAGAGGAATCAGCAGGACTGGGACAAGGTAGTTCATTCATAGGTTGAGAGAGAGAGGAAACAGTAGGACCAGGACAAGGTAGTTCATTCATAGGTTGAGAGAGATATAGTCTAATAGCCGCCGGCAGGAAGGACCTCCTGTAGCGCTCTCTGGTACACCGTGGTGGGATCAGTCTGTGACTGAAGGTGCTCCTCTGCGTCATAACCATGGCATGCAGAGGGTGGGTGACGTTGTCCATGATGGCCAGCAGTTTGGCCAGGATCCGTCTCTCCGCCACCTCCTCTAGAGGGTCAAGGCTCATCCCCAGGACAGAGCTAGCCTTCCTGATCAGCTTATTTACCCGAGAAGTATCACCGGCTTTTATGTTGGCTCCCCAGCACACCACTGCAAAAAATATGGCACTGGCCACCACAGACTGGTAGAAGGTATGCAGTAGTTAGAGTCGGCTCTCAGAAAGTAGAGTCGGCTCTGGCCCTTTTTCAAGAATCACTCCATATACTGTATATTGACCATTTAATATGGGATGACAGACTGTGTCTTGAAATAAACAATAGCCTTAGAAACTACATGGATTTTCATTGTACCTCCTCTGCCTCCTGCAGTCTCCTCCAGGATGAAAACCTTTTCAGGGATGAGGATGTCATCCTGAACAAAAACGTTTTGTTAAGACAACTGAACCCAAATACATCAGTTGGCATTAACAAGCTACCTGTCTTGTATGCTTTGTCAACACACACACACACCGCAAATATAGGGACATTTATTTTTCAGCAAACATTAGCTATGTCATCTTCAGTCTAGCTAAATGAGAGGGATCTAATAAAACATGACAAAAACACATATGTAAACAAAATGTATTACAGTACTTGACTATCTGAGGTGGAAGCTAGCTACAGTAACTACCTAATAACAGTACTATCTGAGGTGGAAGCTAGCTACAGTAACTACCTAATAACAGTACTATCTGAGGTGGAAGCTAGCTACAGTAACTACCTAATAACAGTACTATCTGAGGTGGAAGCTAGCTACAGTAACTACCTAATAACAGTACTATCTGAGGTGGAAGCTAGCTACAGTAACTACCTAATAACAGTACTATCTGAGGTGGAAGCTAGCTACAGTAACTACCTAATAACAGTACTATCTGAGGTGGAAGCTAGCTACAGTAACTACCTAATAACAGTACTATCTGAGGTGGAAGCTAGCTACAGTAACTACCTAATAACAGTACTATCTGAGGTGGAAGCTAGCTACAGTAACTACCTAATAACAGTACTATCTGAGGTGGAAGCTAGCTACAGTAACTACCTAATAACAGTACTATCTGAGGTGGAAGCTAGCTACAGTAACTACCTAATAACAGTACTATCTGAGGTGGAAGCTAGCTACAGTAACTACCTAATAACAGTACTATCTGAGGTGGAAGCTAGCTACAGTAACTACCTAATAACAGTACTATCTGAGGTGGAAGCTAGCTACAGTAACTACCTAATAACAGTACTATCTGAGGTGGAAGCTAGCTACAGTAACTACCTAATAACAGTACTATCTGAGGTGGAAGCTAGCTACAGTAACTACCTAATAACAGTACTATCTGAGGTGGAAGCTAGCTACAGTAACTACCTAATAACAGGCTACACGGAGAAACTAATGCAATTTTAGTTGCAGTTGAGTTGCTTCCTAACGTTAGTTGTTGAGAGGTGTTACACAAAACACTTCAGACGCAATTAGCTAGTTACATTCAACTAGATTTGCAACAAAGTTGTCCAGTGTCTAACGCTAGCCTAGTCAACAACAGTCATGACCGGTTAACGTTACCTCAGGCTCCATTGACTCGAGTCGCCTCCTCCGTGCAGTCTGGCTTTTGCTTGACTCCGAAGTCCGCTATCCCTATGTTGATAATGGTCGGTCGGTAACCCCTGCACCATAACCCTAGAAATTTAAAATGGAGGCGCAAGCAGAGGGCTTCAACGTAGGCCTATGACTCCTTTCCATTCGGAAACTCCCGGTTGCCGCATCGAAAGTGCCCTTCATCTCGAAGTCTGCCTCTGTGAAGAGCTGTCTGCAGATCCTGCTAACTCGAGCTGGCACGTCCTTCCTCTTCAGGACATGGAGCCACTTATTCAAAGGTTATGGGCCCTTGGGCAGCCGATGGTAGTTTAGAGTGGTTTCTTTTGGAGCCAATATATACAGCCTGGCGCTATACAGTTCATGTTTGAATTACTACTTATGTTGCCATCTTCATTGTCCGCACCAAACCTCACTCTCTTCAATTCACTCTCCGCTCAAAAACCTCAATACCACCGGATTCAATACCACAGACAATTTGCTGATTCCTGCCGGTGACGCACTGGCGTCAGTCGTTACTATGGCAATTTAAAATGGCGCTGAACATAGCTCAAATAAACCCGATCAAAATACTAAATATAGAGATGTTTTTATGATAAATGCATGTTTAGTAATAGTGGATTGAATACATCTCTTGGCTTAGATTTACTTCCTAAAGTGTTTCCATTCCCCTTTAAGGTTTCAGTTGGAGTCCTCCACTTCTCCCCCACTTCTCCTCCACTTCTCCCCCACTTCTCCTCCACTTCTCCCCCACTTCTCCTCCACTTCTCCCCCACTTCTCCTCCACTTCTCCCCCACTTCTCCTCCACTTCTCCCCCACTTCTCCTCCACTTCTCCCCCACTTCTTCCCCCACTTCTCCCCCACTTCTTCCTCCACTTCTCCTCCACTTCTCCCCCACTTCTCCTCCTCTCCTTTTAATATCCTCTGTAAGAAGAGGAGTGGGATCTTGCTGTGAAAAGCTCTCCCTCTGCTCTGCTTGGGGTTGCAGATCTGTCAGTCTCTGGCCTGGTTGGACAGGCTAACATAACGAAGGAACTGGGAAGTTCCCATGAGCATCATTCCCATATACAGATAAATCCGTTCCCCTCTGGTGTCAGCCAGCAGGGCCAGGTAAACATGACTAGGGAACACTAACACTGCACAGAGCAGGAAGCAGACATTGATTTTATTCCATGCTTCTGACATTCAATTTGATTAGTGTACCGTAGTTTGATTAGTGTACCGTAGTTTGCAGTCTGTCTTTGTCTGTCTGCGTGTATGGTATCTGTCTGTGTGCAGTATTGTGCTTGTCTGTCAATGAATCATCTTATGATGATCGAGTATGGTTCGTGCTCTATGGTTCCTGTATTAATAATACCAAAGCAAAGCAGCCTCATAAAAGCCTCCTCCAGCTCGCCTTCTCTGCTTTAAATGCCTGTTTTAGTCGGATGGTTCCTGGAATGCACTGAGGAAGAGGAGTCTGCAGGAAGCTGCTCTCTGCTCACTTCCTGTCATGGGGGTCTGTTAAACGTGCGGGCAAGGGTCTTTGTTTGCTGAGTATATGACTACGTGTTTATCAGGGGCAAAACGCCATGAGTCATCAATGAACCACAGCCTTGAGAGAGAATGAATACAATGTTAGAGGAGGGGAGACGGCTTCCTCCTTCCTAAGCGGAGCTGCAGGGTTGCACGTTGCTCTCCTCACCCTTCCACACACAGATAGGTTTACGCACATACATTTATACACACACGCCCCGCCGCTGCACTCGTGCATGTGCTCGTATGGGCTGGGCCCTGTGGCGACTGCAGTGTCCCAAATCATGAACTGCAGTGTTCCTCTGTCTCAATGTAAACAGGCTTAAGTGCTGCTGGTGAGTAGAGCCTACACATACAGTAGAGCCTACACAGGCCAGCAGACAGCAGGGACTCCGTCACGCGTTGCCTTCTTTCAGTCATTCAGCCTCACTGTAATTGGGCGTCGTTATACTGTCAGTAGGGATTGTTGTGACTTATTGGCCTAGGAAGTTCTGAACTACACTAAATCATGGAGCTAACCTGGATAGCTGCTTCTAAGACATGTCTTCCCTAAACTTGGCACTTGAAGAACATCACTTTCCCTCTTCTTTCAGATTACAGTGCGTTCCTGTTTGTAGATGATATTGAGGTCGGCTAAAGTAAACGGGATTGTTCCAGAATAACATATGAACATGTACACTGGGTCTGTTTTCTTACAGATATCAGAGCACTGCTTGGTCTTACGACACTTCTTCATGCTCTGAATCAATGCTTCTGCCTTTTGATGTTGACAGGCTCGGCTCAAGGCATTACAGTGCTGTGGAAAGATCAAGAAGAAAACGATGCTGTATGAAACGATAGCCCAGACTTTGCTCCTCTGACCTTGTAGGCTTCTTGTCTGAATAATGACAGCTCTGTTAAATGTTCCCATTTTTTTTCTTGCACTTCCTCTCCTGGAGTTATTTTGAGACTTTTCTCTGGGTTCTTTGAACCTCTGTGACCCGCGGCATTGTAAAGGATGCCGGTAAACAAAGCTTTGGTGGCGCTCCAGACTGGAGCAACCAACCGCATCCCAAATAACTGCAAGGGGAAAACAAGACAGTATATATCTCGGTCCATGGGGGGCCAGCCTTTCATGTTTAGCTGAAGACCGTGTGTTTGGCATTTGTTCCTCTCTGTACATTCTTCTGGTTTTTTTGTGAGGGAATGGGGGAGTTATCCATGAAAAATGCCCCCTCTCCACTATTGGCAAGTCCAGCATTCCTGTCACAATTCCTTCACCCCCCTCTCCTGCCAAAATGAGAAGCTCTGATTGCGTGTGTGTGAGGTGGTGTGCGTCTTTGGGAAAATGCATAGTTTGTCTAATGCGTGCATGTTGATGATGTGTTTGTTCTTATGTGTATGAAAGATGGGTTGTGAATGCAGGTGTGTGTGTGTGTGTGTGTGTGTGTGTGTGTGTGTGTGTGTGTGTGTGTGTGTGTGTGTGTGTGTGTGTGTGTGTGTGTGTGTGTGTGTGTGTGTGTGTGTGTGTGTGTGTGTGTGTGTGTGTGTGTGTGTGTGATTTATGATGTTCCCTACCCTTGGGGTCCCTGTGAGGGTTATGAGACACAGCACACCAGATCAGGATCAGCTCTGCTGTTTTCACATGGACTTAAGTCAAGTTTCCGGGTGACATTCTCATTTTCCCAGTTGAACAAATAAATCCCAACAAAGCTCATGGAGATAAGTACCAATTTCCTGTGTGTGGAACTCTTTTGGGTCTGATTTGGGTCCTTTACAGATTTTCGCCTTTTCCCAGCCACTCTCTATGTTCTCAATATGACCCATTCAATTTGGGCTTTTAAGTCCCCAGCTCTGTTGGATTTATTGTACTATCTGCCGGAATGCCATGGTTCTCTTAATGCTCCATTGAATACAATTTATTTGATTTCTAAAAGACCCCAGTACAGATGTATTCTGTTAGTGGTATAAAAAAAATGGGAGAAGAAATTGTCAGTTTCGCTCTAGCTGGACTCGCAAGGGTGCTTGTCTAATGGATGTTGCATGTGCAACATCCCATGATTTTATTGAATACGTTTGTAGATGTTGATCCCGGAGACTCTGGGATGTAATCTGGAGCAGGAATGCAAAATATGAAATTAACAGTAAATTGAGAAATTGGAACATTCTGACAATTGTCAGGATTATATAAGCCTATTGGAAGCATATGTCCCAACGCTACAGTGGCCTTGATAGCCATGAAGATTAAATTACTCAAATTATTATTGTAAACAACTATTATATTTTCCTCATACGTAATGTTTTGAGAGGTACACTGCCCAGACCGTCTTGACCCATAGAGAGATAACATATGTACTGCCCAGAACTTCTTGACCCATAGAGATATAACGGGTTAACTGCCCAGACCTCCTTGACCCATAGCGATATACTTGTACTTGGAGGCCTGACCTGCTTCTGTAACATTGTCATGCTGTGTCCTGACCTCACCTCTCCCCCTGTTGTGTGACCCACAGGACTGCTCCAGCTCTGAAGAGTACACGGTCGCCTCCGCACTGCTGCCCCTGACGACGGCCTTTTACCGGGTGAGTGACTGACTGGCTGGGAGATTCCATTCCACAGAGGTGTCCTCCTCTCTCACACAGAGAGAGCGGATAGAGAGTCAGCCAGCAGGTCCTTTTGATTATATTGATCAATCAAGGGCAGGACGGCCTGGCATTTACCACAAGCTGGCCATCCTAATGGAGGGTATTTATAACGGGGGGGGTGATATCCCAGCTGTCCTGGCACTGGTCCTGTTCTGAAGGTTGCCTCTAGTGCATGCAGCATGCTCTAATCTCATGTCAGGAGCTGTGTTCCAGGCATGACAGGGGGGTCTTGGCTGATTTCTTAAAATTTCCCCATGATGTCGAGCAAAGAGGCACTGAGTTTGAAGGTAGGCCTTGAAATTCATACACAGGTACACCTCCAAATGACTCAAATTATGTAAATTAGCCTATCAGAAGCTTCTAAAGCCATGACATCATTTTCTGGAATTTTCCAAGCTGTTTAAAGGCACAGTCAATTTAGTGTATGTAAACTTCTGACCCACTGGAATTGTGATATAGTGAATTATAAGTCTGTAAACAATTGTTGGAAGAATTACTTGTCATGCACAAAGTAGATGTCCTAACCGACTTGCCAAAACTATAGTTTGTTAACATGAAATCTGGGGAGTGGTTGAAAAATGTGTTTTAATGACTTCAACCTAAGTGTATGTAAACTTCCGACTTAAACTGTATGTAATGGTGGTGAGAGGAGAGCAACTTGTTTTTACCGTACTCTGCTCTCTCTGTACACAAACAGAGTTAAGTAGTCACAGACCCCGCTACAGCACGTTGTTAATAGTTTGGTTTGTTGCTATAACGGAGTAACAGTGTCTCTCTGTGACCGTCAAGTTGTCAACACAACATTGTGACCCTAGGCTCCAGCTTTCTGCCTCTTCATTAAGACATCTGAAAGCCATTGCACAAACGCATTGGATTTCCTGTATTGGTTTTTTTTCTATTCCATTTTACGTAACCATAAAATCTTAAAGGATTACGTTAAAGGGCCTTCATCACCAGGTTTTCAGAAAGATACAAGAATCCTGCGAGGCATCTCTTCTCATCGATTCACGACGGAGCAGTTTCTGACAGAGGGGAGGAATGATATCGTGAGCTCCAGAAAACAACAGATTTCTCCCAGCTTTCCAAAGGAATGGTATTAACTGTTGAGTCCAGTGTGTGTTCACGCAAATGGTGAAAAGCAAGAGCACAGGAATCCACCTCAGTCCATATTGTGTAATCTCAGGAAAAAAAACAGAGCACCTTGAGATGGTTCACAACGTTCCAATGAGATTCTCAGGATAATCTCAGCATCGCACGATAGTCAATTATATCCTTGTTCAGAATATCTGTTGGCCTGCTTTATTCTACCCACCATCCTTACACGTTTCCCCATAGTCTTTGATTTTACAACACTGACTGGTAATGGGGCTGTTCAAAGCATGCCTGGCAGCAGATGAAGGAACCAGTGGTTTTGTGAGTGTTGGGTTTACCCCACGCTGTAGTAGAGGACCATGACAGTCTACTGTAGGACACTGCTGAGAGAATCATTTGTAGAATCCTTGGTTGGGAGAAAGGGAACCAGAAGGAGTGTCTTCTCTCTGTATCCAGGTGACCAAATAGCAGATGAAATGTGCTATAGTTTTTCAGTGTTTTGTTACGAAGCCAAAAAGAGAACATTTCAACCAGGGCTGTTTTTTTGCTTTGCCTTGGAATGGTTTTGACACAGATCTTATGGTCAAGATTATTTGCATACCTGTTCATGGAAGATTAACTCTGATTTCATTCTTGGACTTTAATACACTACCAAGGAAAACAACTTGTCTCGGACATCTGCGTCCAAGTACTCCTAACCTCCTAACTTCAGTACTAAACTGCTAAGCCCTGCAAACACAGCCTTACTACAACAGCACGTTGTCCTCAAGTCAAGACAACCTGCTGTCGGTGGATCCTGATTGTAAAGCCATTTATATTTCCTAGAAGGTGAAGCTGATCTGAAAGGTGTTTACCTGTGGGTCACGCCAGGGGAGGAGAACCTTTAATAAAATGGTAGTTCAAACTGGGCCAGAGGTTTCCCCGGAAAGGCATTTGGATTAAAGACTCCCACACACACACACAACCTGTCTGTAATCTCCATAGATTGTAGTTAATCAGTGCTCCAGTGGCTTTGAGTGATAAGGCTATTCTTTTACACATTTTACGTAACCACAGTAACCCTGGCTTGCCTCGTGAATTTGCTGCTTAGTTTCATTGTAAACTATTTTTGAGTTTCTCAGGTAGATGACTTTACAAGAACAGGCCTATTGCTTTCCTTAAAAAGTGCAATTCCATCCGTGTAAATAATGAACTTTACATGATATACAGTCTTGCAGTGTCAAGGCGGGATCAACACAATACGTGGCGTACGGTAGCACGTGCTATTGACAACATCCGCCTCGCTGGTTACTGTACATCGTTGTTTTACTCCAAGACAGTCCTCTTGCTCCGCCCACATGACTATATATCACCTTGTCAGGAAGTGTTACATCCCCTCCACCCTCAACTCCTCCCAACAAGGTCAGTTGGCTTAAACCACTGCGTCACCTGCACCTTTCATCCATCACTCCTCATTGACATCTTCCCCAGAGCCTCTCAGCCCCTCAACCTCTGCTTCCCGCAGTAACTACAATGAGAAGAGGGGATCAGGTCTGGAAGAAATTAGGTCAGGGCTTCACATTCTGGGTTTTATCACCACAATATGTAATGTGTTCAATCACCACAATGCCACCTAAGATAAAATGATTTAAAATATTTATAATAAATCACCTGTCTTAAGGTGGAGTGAAAATTCATGAAAGCCCAAGTCAGGGATTTCTTATGAGGTTTTTCTCAACTTAATCTGATGAATGTAGACTGCCCGTTTGTGGTCAAGTGTCACGGTGGTCTCATTTCTCTTTAGATTTAGCCTGGCTAGTCTGGAGCCTCTCCAGAGTACTGTCTTCAGCACACAGTGCTGCTGCCCAACCTCACCTCATTACAGAATGTGGTAAGCTTCCCAGCAATGCACCAGCTCCCATAGAGTGTTTGTGCCAGAGACATTGTGTGTGTTTTGGTTTGTGTTTTGGGCAAATGTTCAAACTGAAGAGCCGCCTTTCACTGACCTATTTTCTATATTCTGCGTCTTCCTCTGTCTGTCTGGTGTCTGGCAGGCTGCACAGTGAGGTCTGCTAAACTAAACCACTCTTGGAACAACATATGTTACTTACTTTAGAGGGCTTTGTGTCTGGTGTAGTCATCATAATACAGTCAACAGGTTGAACTGCGTTTGACAGGAGCTCTGTCTTGGGTTCAGTTTAACTGCATGCAACCTTTGTACAGGACATATCTCTGTTAGCATTGACTTACCTAGTTAAATAAAGGTTACATTGTTCTAAATAATTCTGAATTCCTCTGAAATATACTACTTCTGATGAACCCCATCTTACTACAAACGTCAGCACTGTTTGGGTCGGTGTTATTGTACCCTTTTAATAAACTCACATTTTTATTCATGTTTTTGTTGTTGCAATTGAATGTAGACCGAGAGTAGAGATCTGCCTACCTCTTTGGCTCTCTGAGGTAAGAATTTAATTGGATCCGCCGCGGCAGCAGTCAAAGCCCAAACATGATTCTGGACTTAACACAGAAAACTGTTAGACTGTTTAAATTATTTCTGCTCCAGTTTGTGAGGGATTGAAAGGTTTTCCCTGTCAAGCTGTTTTACGTTTGGTCCTGGGGAGGACAGATGATCTACGGCGTGACCTTTGTGTCCCTGTGAGACGTCTAGAGCTGGACTCGTCTTTGTTTACTCTGCATTGTACAACATTTATGTTAACAGTACGTCCCGCATGTATGCCTATGGTATGATGGACTGGTTGGTTCCACGCTTTTCAACATGTCTCCTCTGTTTGTTTGACTCAGTCATTTGTGTAAATACATTGTTTGGATGGAGACGTCTTCAGTTCTACAGGACGTAAATAACTCCAATGACACAATGGTGATTCATGGGGAACAAATCTAGAAAGATTGATTGGTCCAGGTCGGGATGTTTTCTTCCCCTGAGTCTCTGTCACAAAGGACTTCTAAAGGAATGTCCATTTTTAGACCCATGGATGCCAAGTGATTTATAGTGATTTGCTCCAAAACAGCCATAAACTATTGTGTTGCCAAAGGCTGGTCACGGATCAAACCCTGCTCTTTTCCTCCCGTGTCCAGATACATGAGCTATGAGACATCGTACCTCCCTTTAGAGCTGATGAACACACCCTGAGCTCTCTGTCTCTCTCACTCTCGGTCTGTCTGTCTGTCTGTCTGTCTGTCTGTCTGTCTGTCTGTCTGTCCATCCGTCCATCTGTCTTCTCTTGTCTCTCTGCTCTGTGGAGTAGGTTCTGACTGCAGCTTAGGCCCTGGCTCCCCTCTGCTATCAGTGTAGGGAGAGACAACCGGCCGCAGTCAACCTGACCTCCAGACAACTGAGCAGGCTGTGTGTTTAACACGGGAAGACACACACCTCCACTCAATCTGCTGCAAGACCCACACTATATGACATGAGAACATGATGACTAATATTGTAAATATTGTTCTCTGGTGCAGGTCCCAGAATAACAACTGCTTTAACGTGTCTACTGTTCTTGTTTTTGATATTGGTCACTGTTCCATGAATGGCCACGGTTAATTCATTTTCAAATCAAATGTATTTATAAAGCCCTGTCACAAAGTGCTATACAGAAACCCAGCCTAAAACCCCAAACAGCAAGCAATGCAGATGTAGAAGCACGGTGGCTGGAAAAACTCCCTAGAAAGGCAAAACCTAGGAAGAAACCTAGAGAGGAACCATCCTTTAACACTGACCTTTAATCCGCTCAGGTAATCTGTAAGTCTATTAACGCCACAGTTTGTCCTGAAAGCATTTGTGGCCGTGTCAGATTTGTCTCTGTCGACAGAGGGTGGTTAGGCCAGCTCCCAGCTCCCAGCTCCCTGTAAATGGCTAGCGGAGGACACGGTGTTCCTGTGAAGATGTAATGTGTATAAAACATTCCCAGGGGAATTAAACTATTGTTAAGGTCGCGTCAATTCAAATCTGGTATTGGAACAAAAGGATTACTACGCCGTTTAAATCATCTATGTATTTTATTCTAACAAACCCTTAAATGGTAAATATGAAGTTTGTATATACAGGTTCACTGTGACACCACGCAGGGCAAACAGCAAGTCAGGGCATGGAAAAAAGAGAGCGCCCCTATCCTTTGTTCTTCCTTAAATACTCCGACAGGATCATTTCCGCTCCTTGCTGACCTGTCGGAGTAGAGGCTGAGTGTGGTTTAAACTTACTCAGCCTATCGTTGGCGTGCAGGCTGGTCCCAGCCTTGTGACGCAATCCAGTTGACGGAAGCAGTGGTCCTCTCAGTAGATGTCCTAGTTTCATATTACAACAAAATAACAGTTCTATCGTGAAACCCCCCAGCTAGCACATTCCTTCCACATAGCTCCCCCAAACCTACAGCAGTTCTAAAGATCTATGATCACACAATACATTCAGTTAATAACTCTTGTTGTAGATTAACATATTCATTAGCTAAACATGTATCAGCCCTTACACTATCCATGCAAGCTTTGACATTGGCATCGTCCTCCTTACTTCCTTAACGATATAAAGCTGCACTCTGACGGACTGCGTACATTTGGAGGTGAATGATGTCTTTGTGACAGCAGTTTAGAAAGGAGGCTTAGTAGTGTCCTGAGCAGGGAGGGAGCAGAGCAGGTGGTCTACTGCTGCCCTCCAACGGCCTTCAAACCTCTCTAGAGAGGAGAGATGACGAGATACACAGACCAACGTACACTAGAATCACTTCCAGCCCCAGTCTCACCTTTGAACTTCCTCACACTGCTCTCTCACTCCCCCAGGGCTCTGTGCTCGGACCACTGCCCTCGCGTAAGCCTCAGCAGGGTGCCGGGGCTGTAGCTATTTTAGTTCTGCAGCCTCTGATAACTACAGTAGCCCCACTGCCGCTGGTCATTCAGGGAGAACCAAAGCAATAATGAACAGCACTGGGTTGTGTTGTGTCAGGCTCAGAAGGTAATCAGAAGAGATCAGAAGGTAATCTAATAAGAGGCTTGAGCTTTGCTAAAGAAAGACTGGCCTTCAGACTGGGCCAGGGGAAGAGAGGAACATAGAGGTGGTGGGGTTGTAAGGATGTTAATTTATAAACTGTGATGGCACTTTGTGTTCTTGGGTCTGGCACTAGTAGGTGCTATAGCTGTTGCCCAACATTCATGTGTTAACAGGGCATAGGAACAGGTGCTTCAGTTCACTATTCATACCGTGGAAAAACAGCAGGGCCCTGTTTTTAGTACTCATCCAGAGGGAGAGCAGGGCCCTGTTTTTAGTACTCATCCAGAGGGAGAGCAGGGCCCTGTTTTTAGTACTCATCCAGAGGGAGAGCAGGGCCCTGTTTTTAGTACTCATCCAGAGGGAGAGCAGGGCCCTGTTTTTAGTACTCATCCAGAGGGAGAGCAGGGCCCTGTTTTTAGTACTCATCCAGAGGGAGAGCAGGAGCCTGGTGTTCTTGGTGTTGTATGTGTTGAAAAACTTACGGCCCACGAGAAATGATTGATTGTGTTTGAAACCTTTGGCAGCTTTGGATTATTTTCCTATTTTCACCCAGGTTTTTATGGCCTTCTTTACAAGCTATGATCACCATAGCCCAGTTAGTTTCACGAGTTGTGAGACGGGGAGCCCAAACTACTCTCTTGTATGTTCAGTGAAAAGCAGGCACTCAGCACGTCTGAACGTTTGGCTGGTCAGAACCTCAGTGTAAGCCTCTTACTGTCAAAATATTCCCTTGTGTCTACAGAAACTGCCGGCTGGAGTGAGCCAGTTTGCTTACACCTGTGTCCAGGACCATCCCATCTGGACCAATCAGCAGTTCTGGGAGGCCACGTTCTACAGTGAGGTCCAGAACCAGATCCGAGCCCTGTACCTCACAGCCCCTGACGACAAACTAGGTATCACTGCCAGGCTAAAGGTAAGAGAATGAGAGAGGTTTCAAAGCCATATAATTGTCATTTTTCTATCCCTTTTTTAACCCCATTTGCAGAATGACTGACTGAACATGCCCATATCTTTCTCCCCCCTCAGGAGCAGGGTCCCCTGCCCCCGGTGGCCCCCAGCGCCTCAGAGCGCACAGCCATGGACCTTGCGGCGGAGCAGCTGCGCGCCTGGCCCTGCCTCAGCAAGGAGAAGCAGCAGGAGCTGGTGAAGAACGAGGAGAGCACGGTGTTCAGCCAGGCCATCCACTACGCCAGCCTCCTAGTCTACCTACTGGTCCCCCTGGACACCAGCAAGAACAAGCTGCTCAGAGCCAACCCCGTCGCTGACTGGGAGAGCGGCACCAACAGCATCGTCACCAACAGGCAAGCAGAGCAGCTGGTTGCACCTCACTGATATTCAGTCAGTTCTATCTGACACCTATCTATTCCCCATAGCTATATCAACAGTTATTTTGGCACAGCACACAGAGTGAAATGCACTTGATCGGAAAGAAACCTGGGGGAAGAGAAAAGGCGCTCCAATGTAAGGTTGTTATCTAGGACTAAAGCTCTCTTGCTTAGGGAATATTTTGTAATTTGTAATAAGGTGATGATAAGTGTGTGGACAGACATGGCGTTACTCACCGGGTACATGACCCACTCTCCTCTCCTCTAAAACGAATCAGTGTACAGCTCCTCCTCGGCCATATCCTGTCCACTCCCACATCCATCCTGTTGGCTGTCCTATCACCTGCTGGAGTTACAAGTTTGGAAAGTTCCCTTGTATGAAATGGAGAAGGGTCTGCCAGAGTCATATCTCCAGAGTTTCTCACTTTCTGGATGCGCTGCTTCTACACAGTAGCCTCCTAGCTAGTCCCCTCTGAAGCGTATTACTGGAGATGTTAGGCCCTTTGAGTTGTTTACATGAATCATTTTCCACACTACACCATAATGAATCCTTTAGTTCTTGTTTTGCCGCTAGTTTCCTGAGTAGGGGTGAAAGGCGATGGCCACACTGTGTTTATCTGGTTGTTATTTTCTTTCTTTTGGTTCTTTCTCCAGACTTGTTTTGTTTCTCACAGAGAGACTTCTGGATCTCATCTGTGTTTGTAAACCCTGAAGGGACGTTACATCACCGTCTCAAGTGAAACGTGTAGCTTGGCCAAGAGACCGCGTGAGCCGAGTGAGAGGACCTGGCATCACAGCTGACCTCTCGCCAGACTGCTGGTGTGCCATCCTCACAGACTTCAGACACACTATATCGTCATGTGCATCTCTGGGAAAACTTCAAGCATCCCTCTCTGCAGCCTGTGTTCTATTGTCATGCCATTACTGCAGACTAAAGTCAGACTAAATGTGGTTTTTTTGTTGTGTTTTTGCAGTATTGCAGGCAGTGTGGCCGAGAGCTTTGACACAGAGAGTGGCTTTGATGACTCTGAGAACAGTGACGTGGCCAACTCTGTGGTACGGTTCATCACCCGCTTCATTGACAAGGTGTGCACAGAGAGTGGCGTCAGCCAGGACCACATCAAGAGTTTGCATAGCATGATCCCAGGTACCGTACGACCCCCAGTCAGACTCAATACTACCCAATACAACGTCAATTAAACCCCAGTACAACCTCTATCCCCGGAGCTCTGTAGCTAGCAAGCACCATGACCTCTGACTTCAGTAGCAAACTCCCACTGTCCTAATTCTGTCAGCTTTATCTGTTAACCCTCCAAAAGTATTGGGACAGTGACACGTGTTGTCGGTTTGGCTCTACTACAGCACTTTGGATTATTTAATTTGAATTGAAATAAGAATAGAATGTTTCTAAACACTTAACGTGGATGCTACGTTAACGTGGATGCTACGTTAACGTGGATGCTACGTTAACGTGGATGCTACGTTAACGTGGATGCTACGTTAACGTGGATGCTACGTTAATGTGGATGCTACCATGATTATTGGGGGGGGGGGGTGATATTTGTGGGTCTAACTTTCTCACTCATCATTATTCACGATTCATTCAGGATTATCCGTCATCACCGTAGCATCCACATTAATGTAGAAGTGTTTGTAAACATTATATTCCTATTTATAATGAAAGTGACTCCAAAATGACACTACATTATTTACTGTTTATATTGGGCACAAGATAATCTGAAACACAAAATCAAGACAAATAACACATTTGTGGAGTTACAAGCTTGATTAAACAGTTCACCCGATATGGATGAAAATACCCTCAAATGAATGCTGACAGTATACACCTTAACCTAATGGTCAGTGTATCATCCCAGTGTTGTTGTAGCTCACTGTAGGTGGTGGCCTTCAAATCTGTAAATATAGGCTTCCTGGGCTTGTAAGTTGGTGTGTACATGCATATGTTTACCTGGGTTGGGTAACTTATGTGTGCTTGATATCATTCTAAATGGTCATGACCTCTGACCCCAGGCATCGTGGCCATGCAGATGGAAACTCTGGAGGCTGTCCACAGGGAGAGCAGGAGGCTGCCGCCAATTCAGAAGGTAGGTGATGCCCTGCGCTGGGCCACCCATTCAGAATGTAGGTGATGCCCTGCGCTGGGACAATATGTCTCTAATATGTCTGCCTGAATAGATATTGACTTTATCAATCATGAATATTAGTACCATTTGAAACTCTCGAATCTGTCATCAAAATGTTATCAAAATCCTTCTCATTAATGAAGTAATTTTGTTGTGCTTTTAAGTAAACCTGTGTCCTTTGATAATGAAGTGGTGTTAGAATCCCCCTTCTACTGGAAGTGGTGTTCTGTAGCTGAAGTGCATATCATCCAGTAATGTTGTAGTCATCAGATTGTCATCAACCATCAGACTGGGGTTCTTACAGTGAAGCCAGGTTACAGTACTCCTGGGTGCTATTGTTCGCCTCATCACACTGCCAGCTCTTGATAAGGTCTCTCCCCATGGTCGGCTCGTTCCCAGGACACAGTGGGCCCAGTCAGGTCCAGCGTAATTGATTTGTATGTTGGTCTGGCATTGCCTTGTGTCTGACATTCATAGCTGAGACCACGTTGCACACAGCTCTGCTGCCAGTAGCACATTCAATACTGTGAACTCTGTAAACAAGCGCAGGAATGACCCTGGTGGGCCATCAGCACAGAGATTCATGACTCTTGGAGTTGGAGCTGTCCTTGCCTGTATGTGGAACCTGCTACTGCTTTGGCCCAAGGTTCAGGGGAGGAGTAGGAGGAGGTAGTGCTGTTGGGTCTGTCGGGATTTAACAATTAGTTAAGGGAGCTGGTAGTAGTGGTGTACCTTGGGCACTCCAAGCTACAAGCAGTGAAAAAGGTCACTGTGGTAAGTGGCTATCGCTGGCTCTTATATCTCTGGCGTAGCTGGGTGGGTTGTCTAGTGTGTGTGTAGGGGTGAATACTTTGTTCCAGCTGGCAGCCTAATTGAGGTGCTGGGGGACCGTTGGGGCCTTTAACCCACTGGCCCCTGGTCCTGGGCCATCTAACACCAGCAGGACCATGTTCCTCTTCTTATCTTTTGGCCAGAACTCAACTGCACAGCCTCTGGACCGGCCTGACCTTAGCAATGATGTCCCTTCATCATGGTGGAGAAGAGCTTTCCTCTGCTAGAGAGTAAACACAGAATACAACCCACTCCTCTCTCACTGTGTGTGTAAAGGCTGTGCTCTCAGAGGGACCAGTGACACCATTCTGTTCCCCATGGAGGACATGAACACTGCACAGAACCATGCCCTTCTGACTACAGGGCATTTACTGGCTAGGCCCCCTCACACAGGGGTGCTCAACATGGCTACAGTTTGCTGAGCTAGAGAAGCAGAGCAGTGTTAGATCAGTTGCGTTCAGACCTGACTCTGCTGGGGAGCTGAAGAGAAGCTAACTTCCAAAACAATGGAATGGTGTTTGGATTTACAAGTTTCTAAGAAGCAGTTGTTGTCAGTGCTAAGTTTTCAGGGATTTGCTTTGGATCCTCCAGCATTTCTTGAAGAATATAAATCAATAGATTGTGGTAGTGTGGGGTAAGAGTTGAGTTAATAATTCAGAAGGTCACTGAAAAGATGTTGTGCAGACTACACTGCATATATCAAAATGTACAGCATACTCTATACCAAAATGAAATGCTGTTATAATTATTGTAGTTGTAAAGACTTTGTATGTATCTAAGGACCAAATATACTATATTACTGATGATTAGTTTCCATGGAACACAAGCTTGTTTTTCTTGGCTAAGCATCAGTGACTGTAGCTAGCTGTGTTAAACGCTGTATGATGCTGAGTGTGCATGCGACACACTGTCTGTTAGTGATGTGTTGCTTTTATGACATGATAATGATGTGTGTGTGATACATATATGTCTCAGCTGTTATTTAGATGCGACGTGTGTGTTGATATCCTTATCTAATGCACTGATATGTTGACATTAGGGCTGTCCCCGACAAAAAAAATTCTTAGTCGACCAAGTCATCTGTTCTTTCAACTAATCTAGTGGTCTACATTTTTAAACGTGTATTTTTACATATATAGGCAACTATATGTACTGAGCTTGTCTGATGCTTTAAGCCCACTGTTTGATTAAATAATTAAGACACACAAATGACTCAAGAAGGGAACCCGATGGCCACGCTGTGTTAAAATTAAATGACTTCTTCTGCCGGTTTGGAACAGTGTAAACAAGACTAAATAAATTAAGTAATACCAGTTTGTTCTAACCCCCCAAAAATTGTAAAGCCTTTATTAAAGCATAGCAAAGATTAAAAACAGCCGAACCTGTGAAATTGCTTTATCCGACATGTTGCCGTTGCATGAGGCTTGGTGCTCACAGAATCAGTAGGCTGTTAAACAAACACTCCAACAGGAAACAGAAGCAAGATCTGTCTTATTTCTGTAGATATATATGAATGATTTATAAAGCCAGGCACATTTAATAGTTAGGCTATTGATTATAGACCTAATTAAGTTGAGGATTCCTCTCTACTCCATGTTCTTAGACCAAGGTAAGGGCTGTTTCCTCGTCTCCGCCGCTGCCTCCACCGCATTGTTCTCAATCCCAATATGCTGGTTAACTTTGCTATTATGCACACAGCAACATTGTTTCAGAACCGCGGACAGCGACTGTATCCAATGCGGGAGAAAGCTAATTTGTTATAAAATAATATTTGATTTCTTATTTTTGCAGAATACAACCATATACAATATTAGTATCACATGTCTTAGAGTGATAGAATTAGTCCTCTGAGACAGGCGCACATTGACAGGTGTGTTGTGCACCATGAAGAAAATAAACTAAAATTGGGACTAAAAATCTCAGTCAACCAATAGCCTATCGACCAGACAATCAACCAGTCAACTAAATGGGGTCAGCCCTAGTTGACTTGCTTAAGTACATGGTGTTTGTGCAGGTGTCTGTACATACAGTATGTTCTGATGGAGTGTGTTTGATATGCGCATCCTCTGTCCCACCCAGCCTAAGATCCTGCGCCCAGCGTTGCTCCCTGGTGAAGAGTTTGTATCGGAGGGTCTGAGGGTGATCCTGGACCCTGATGGCAGAGAGGAGGCTACAGGAGGGCTGCTCGGGGGACCGCACATCCTGCCAGCAGAGGGAGCCCTCTTCCTCACATCCTACCGTATCATCTTCAAGGGCTCCCCACACGACCCACTAGGTAAATCATCCAGCTAGCATCTAATTATATATGTCCCTCTTGAGATAACCCAAAAGAAGTTGATAGTGCACTTTGGGATTCGCAATCTAGTGCACTATACAGTCGTGGTCAAAAGTTTGGTATTGGTCTCCACAAAGTTTGCTGCCTCAGTGTTGATGTCAATTTGCATATACTCCAGAATGTCATGAAGAGTGATCAGATGAATTGTAATTAATTGCAAAGTCCCTCTTTGCCATGAAAATGAACTTAATCCCCCAAAAACATTTCCACTGCATTTCAGCCCTGCCATCATGTCAGTGATTGTCTCGTTAACACAGATGAGAGTGTTGACGAGGACAATGCTGGAGATCACTCTGTCATGCTGATTGAGTCAGAATAACAGACTGGAAGCTTTAAAAGGAGGGTGGTGCTTGAAATCATTGTTCTTCCTCTGTCAACCATGGTTACCTGCAAGGAAACACGTGCCGTCATCATTGCTTTGCACAAAAAGAGCTTCACAGGCAAGGATATTGCTGCTGGTAAGATTGCACCTAAATCAACCATTTATCAGATCATCAAGAACTTCAAGGAGAGAGGTTCAATTGTTGTGAAGAAGGCGTCAGGGCGCCCAAGAAAGTCCAGCAAGCGCCAGGACCGTCTCCTAAAGTTGATTCAGCTACGGGATCGGGGCACCACCAGTGCAGAGCTTGCTCAGGAATGGCAGCAGGCAGGTGTGAGTGCATCTGCATGCACAGTGAGGCGAAGACTTTTGGAGGATGGCCTGGTGTCAAGAAGGGCAGCAAAGAAGCCACTTCTCTCCAGGAAAAACATCAGGGACAGACTGATATTCTGCAAAAGGTACAGGGATTGGACTGCTGAGGACTGGGGTAGAGTCATTTTCTCTGATGAATCCCCTTCCCAATTGTTTGGGCCATCCGGAAAACACCTTGTCCGGAGAAGACAAGGTGAGCGCTACCATCAGTCCTGTGTCATGCCAACTGTAAAGCATCCTGAGACCATTCATGTGTGGGATTGCTTCTCAGCCAAGGGAGTGGGCTCACTCACAATTTTGCCTAAGAACACAGCCATGAATAAAGAATGGTACCAACACATCCTCAGAGAGCAACTTCTCCAAACCATCCAAGAAGAGTTTGGTGACGACCAATGCATTTCCCAGCATGATGGAGCACCTTGCCATAAGGCAAAAGTGATAACTAAGTGGCTCGGGGAACAAAACATCGACATTTTGGGTCCATGGCCAGGAAACTTCCCAGACCTTAATCCCATTGAGAATTTATGGTCGACCCTCAAGAGGCGGGTGGACAAACAAAAACCCACAACCTCTGACAAACTCCAAGCATTGATTATGCAAGAATGGCCTGCCATCAGTCAGGATGTGGCCCAGAAGTTAATTGACAGCATGCCAGGGCGGATTGCAGAGGTCCTGAAAAAGAAGGGTCAACACTGCAAATATTGACTCTTTGCATTAACTGAATGTCATTGTCAATGAAAGCCTTTGACACTTATGGAATACTTGTAATTATACTTCAGTGTTACCATAGTAACTACTGGCATAAAGATCTAAGAACACTGAAGCAGCAAACTTTGTGGAGAACAATACTTGTGTCATTCTCAAAACTTTTGACCACAACTGTGTGGGGAAAAGGGTATCATTTGAGAAGAAGCCTGTTTGGATGTGTTGTGTTGATGAGGTATATTAGCGTAGAAGTGTATGTTGAGGTGTGTGTGTGTGTGTGTGTGTGTGTGTGTGTGTGTGTGTGTGTGTGTGTGTGTGTGTGTGTGTGTGTGTGTGTGTGTGTGAGCAGTGGGGGAGCAGGCAGTGATCAGGAGCTTCCCAGTGTCCACCTTGACCAAGGAGAAGAAGATCAGCATCCAGAACCAACTGCAGCAGAACATGCAGGAAGGACTGCAGCTCCGCTCAGCATCCTTCCAGGTAAGACCCACCTGATCATAATGAAGAGAACGGTCAACATGTTTAATGGGGTGAGTGTGATGCGATGGGCTTTTCCATTATTGATTTCACCGTGGAGGGGACTGTGGATCTGTCTCTGTTCGTTCGTACGTTAGTCACACGCGATATCTCAGACGGCACTGGTCCGATTTTGAAACTTGGGTGAATGATGCGTCTTGCCGTAGAGAGCGGGCGTTTACAAAATGACACTGATTGGCCGAAGTCGGGAGCAAGAGTAATGAACTGAAATGTGTTGGTCACACGCTGTGCTGCATCCTTCATGGGCCACGACATGTTTGCTGTTCGCTTGTCTCTCGTTAATTACACAAAGTCCTATTTCTTAGAAGCTAAATAGATGCTAACATAGTTTGTCCAAGTATGTGAATGTTCCCTCCTTTTGCCCCAAGCCAAGTGTAAGGCTCCCAGAACATGTACAACAGATACGCAGAGAACCCAGAATTACTGATCAGTTGTGACATTTGGAGAGATTAGAGGAATGCATGTGCTCCAGACTGCTGCCCTACATCCAGCTTGATATGAATACATTTCTTGGAAGTTATACAGTAACCTATGTTGAGTTTGATCTGAAGTTATACAGTAACCTATGTTGAGTTTGATCTGAAGTTATACAGTAACCTATGTTGAGTTTGATCTGAAGTTATACAGTAACCTATGTTGAGTTTGATCTGAAGTTATACAGTAACCTATGTTGAGTTTGATCTGAAGTTATACAGTAACCTATGTTGAGTTTGATCTGAAGTTATACAGTAACCTATGTTGAGTTTGATCTGAAGTTATACAGTAACCTATGTTGAGTTTGATCTGAAGTTATACAGTAACCTATGTTGAGTTTGATCTGAAGTTATACAGTAACCTATGTTGAGTTTGGAAAATAAAGAAACCGTACATGTTTTTAGTGTTTCACAATTCATGTAGTGCTGTTAAGTTGTTATGGTTAATTCCTGTCTTTTTAGAGACACAGACAATAAAACAGGCCTTTATGTGGGGAGGGGTCACTTGTCCTGGCTGGGCCTGTGTGTGTGAGTGTGTGTTGCTAAGCCTGGCCAGCCGGCTGTGTCTGGGGTTAATGATCAGGCCTTCGTTGAGAGCTGCAGGCTGCAGGGGATCCACAGAAGACCAGGGGAGGGCTAGGTCTCCTCTCTTCTCAGGCAGGAACTGATGGGGTGTTTGGGGAGGGATGGAGGGGGAGAGGAGGGACTACCGGGTCGGGGCAGTCAATGAGAAACGGACCTCACTCTGGAAAGAAAGTCTGTGTGAAATATGTGAACATTCCGTACATTCTGTTTCCGATTTGCAATTATTAGCATTTGCCTCCCTGCGAAAAAAATAAAATAAATTAAATAAAACGTGAAAAGAAATGTGCAGAATTTTTGGGCTTCACAGATGTGCATATCTGCTGAGACATTTTGATTTCTGAATGCATTATTCCAGCCATGGAAGACCGTATGTTAAATCTGGAGACAATGAGCTCACAGATTCCCTGATGCCTCCTGTGTCCCCTTCAGTTGATCAAGGTGGCGTTTGACGAGGAGGTGAGCTCAGAGATGGTGGAGATCTTCAGGAAACACATCCAGAGGATCCGCTACCCTCAGTCCATCTTCAGCACATTCGCCTTCGCAGCGGGCCAGACCGCTCCCCAACTCATCCTTCCCAAACAGAAGGACAGGAACACGGGTTTCAGGTTAGTCGTACCTCTGTCTCTACCTCTGTCTCTACCTCTGTCTGAGGAGCACACAGGGACGCACTCCAGTCAAGTCGTCAATGTTCTGTTAAAGTTGTTTTGGATGGCAAATCCCATCATGTGTCTGAAAGGTTCCTGTAATACCTCCCACAACAGACACTGCCTGAAAATGTTGAGATATCTTCCTTATCTGACGTTGGAATCAGACATGACAAATTATGTTATGGTCTCCTCCTTATCCTCCTCACAGGACGCTGTCCAAGACCCTTGTGAAAGGAGCCAAGAGAGCTGGGATGATCACCATTGGCCGTCAGAGTCAGACCACACTGAAGAAGAACGACAGAGGGAGTCGGATGACCTGGCACGAGGATGATGACATCTCAGGTAGGAGCAGACTAAGGTTTAACTCCTACAAGGGAGAAGACGAGGGGGAGTTTTGAAAATCTGGAGTTTCCTGACCAGTCACTTGACCTTGTGTCTCTCTCTCTCTCTCTCTCTCTCTCTCTCTGTCTCTGTGTGTGTATTCCAGTGTCAGATGAGGGTGAGCCACCCCCCAGCAGCACGTTGAGGGCGTCGGAGAAGTCCACCATGGAGCAGCTGGTGGAGCGGGCGTGCTTCCGTGACTACCAGCGGCTGGGCCTGGGCACCATCACAGCCAGCTCCTCCCGCTCTAAGACAGGAGAGCAGTTCAGAGTCACTGCAGTCAACAGACTCTATTCCCTCTGCTGCAGGTACACACATACACTTTGTCATGTCAGATAAGACGTTGGCACTCTGAGCCATGTAGAAGAGGTGATTTCAATGTTGGTTGTATCAGATCAAACTGCCATCATAAGTGTCCAAGTAGGGGTCTCCATTCTGAATGGGCTGATAGTGTGTGTACCCCACAGTTACCCAGGGCTACTGGTGGTTCCCCAGTCAGTGCAGGACAGCAGCTTGCAGAAGGTGGCCCGTTGTTACAGACACAACCGCCTGCCAGTGGTGTGTTGGAAACACCCCCGCACCAAAGCTGTACTGTTACGAGCCGGAGGCTTCCACGGCAAGAGTGTGGTGGGACTGTTTAAGTCCCAGAACCAATCTTCAACAGGTACAGTACACACACACACATTACTTACTTACACACACCTGTAGAAACCTTTTGATACCATTCTTGTAAGGCGTACACCGTATGGAATTTCAAGGACTTGCATTAGACAGTCATGTTCTAAAATTGAGACCATCATGTTGAATATGTCTAATGGCTGGTGACCTCTCCCTCTAGCCCCTGCCAGCTCTTCAGAGTTGTCCAGTAGTCTGGAGCAGGAGAAGTATCTACAGGCCATCCTCAACTCCATCCCTGTCTACTTCAAACAGAACGGCAGTAACACTCCGTCCAACCTCTCTCTCATCGGCCTCTCACCAGGTACCCTCCTCTGGGCTCTGCTCTGGGCTCTGCTCTGGGCTCTGCTCTGGGCTCTGCTCTGGGCTCTGCTCTGGGCTCTGCTCTGGGCTCTGCTCTAGACTGGTGCTCATTATCTTAGTGAGGTTCCCTCTGTGCCACTGCCTGTTATTTATGTTGTGTTTGGAAGGAACTGCGGCACAATGTTGTGCTTATGTAAGAGGAACAGGACACCCAGGGGTCACCTTCCATCCATCTCCCCAGACTTCACCCCACCGCAGTGCCAGTCCAGAGATCTGTGTGACCTACACAAAGTCAGCAGGTTTCTGTTTCCCATGTAACCACAATAGATCTTTAGTCTCTGGGAACTGAATCAATGTCATCCATCTCCATCTCCCAGCTTTAAGATGTATGGCTGCAGGGATCAAATAGTCTTAATGGGGAAATAGGATTCCCAAGGCTTGATAGCTTCATACTTTCTGATTATGTTCAGATAATCTAATTGGAACTTGAGCAACAGGACAGGGTTGAGTGTGAGCCCAAGGCTTAGGCCTAATGGAAACACAGCTATCAGTGTTTCCCCCCTAAATGTATGTAATGCAACTCTCTGGTTGCTCGCCTCATTTAGAATCTGTCCTAATCTCCCAGGTCTGTGTCCATTTTGTGAAGTATCTGAGACACTGTGGGGTAGTTATGTTCTCAGACGCTGGGTCTTGTAAATATAGATGGTTAGTCATCCAGGCATGGTTTTCATTCCCTGTGCTCTCTGGGTCTGTGTTACTGTGTTGGTCCTGGTTACAGCTGAATGGTGGTGTTATCCCCATTTCATGTCTGTGTGTCCTCTTCAGGCAGTGACAGGAGGACATCTAGAATACCAAAGATGGCCCCCGTCCATTTGGACATGCCCTTCTCCAACAGCTTTGCCAGAGGAGGTGAGTGCTGTACCCACATGTCACTTCCTGAAAGTCCTATATATCACACTGATACCGCAGTTCTGGAAATAAACTGGTCTATGACTCGGCTTTATTTGACGTCTGTGTGGTGATTTAGTCTGTGTGTTACATGGTTATTAGGGAAGCAGATGTACAGTAATGGTATGGAGTGGAATGACCCGTTAGACAAATGACTGTGCATGGCCCAGTTCAATACACTGTTTATTCATTCCTACATATTAATCTGTTCATCATTCAACATGGCCTAAGTGTAGCGTGTAGCTTGCCGAATATATGTGACCTAGTAGTCTGGTGGGTCCAGGATGTCTTTTCTGGTGTCTGTTATTGGCATATAGCTGTCTGCATCATGTTTTTCTTCTGGAAGTTGAAGTGCATACGTGTATTTTTAGGTTAGTTGCCACAGTTCCTGTAATATTCAACCACAAGATGGTTAAACCCAAATATGACTTTCAAGGTCATTCCCAGCAGCATTAAGTGGATTTTGATTTGTCTTCTAAACATGGGGCTTCTGGGATCGTCTCATCGCTTTTACACAACATCGTGGTCTAATCTATGTCATGCATGTTAACCCCCATTCTGTTCATCTCAAGACTGAATTGCAAATTAATATTTTTCTTTGGTATTCATGTCTTTCCACCATCCAACCCTGTTGGTCTCTTAAGTCTGCAGGCAAGCTCCCCTGGTCCTGGTCCCATGTCCTGGTCTCATGTCCTGGTCCCATGTCCTGGTCCCCATGTCCTGGTCCCTTGCTGTAAACCCCCAGGTGACCTTATGACTCCCCATGTCCTGGTCCCTTGCTGTAAACCCCCAGGTGACCTTATGACTCCCCATGTCCTGGTCCCTTACTGTAAACCCCCAGGTGACCTTATGACTCCCCATGTCCTGGTTCCTTACTGTAAACCCCCAGGTGACCGTATGACTCCCCATGTCCTGGTCCCTTGCTGTAAACCCCCAGGTGACCTTATGACTCCCCATGTCCTGGTTCCTTACTGTAAACCCCCAGGTGACCGTATGACTCCCCATGTCCTGGTTCCTTACTGTAAACCCCCAGGTGACCGTATGACTCCCCATGTCCTGGTCCCTTGCTGTAAACCCCCAGGTGACCGTATGACTCCCCATGTCCTGGTTCCTTACTGTAAACCCCCAGGTGACCGTATGACTCCCCATGTCCTGGTTCCTTACTGTAAACCCCCAGGTGCGTGCAGCGTTATGTCACCCCTACGGCTGGGGGGGATTGAGTTTGTGCCGGTATTTTATGTCCATCTGATGTTGTGATCTTTCTGTTCCTGGTCATTGATCCTATCTAACCGACGCTCATGCCTCTAACAGTTAGGCACGTATCCTGCATTCGGTAATAGGGAGTATCTCTGTGGAGATTCCTAGTATCAACCATGGCTTCCTCTTTTGGCACGCTTGGGCAAGGCTGTTTTTTTTTTCTCTGCTGGAAAATAATCTGACTGTGGTCCACTTCAGGGTATATGTGGTCCACTTCAGGGTATATGTGGTCCACTTCAGGGTATATGTGGTCCACTTGTCTCTGAATGTGATGTCTCAGCAGTTGTGGGTGTGGTCAGTCAGCAGTCTTTGCCCAATGGGAGGTACTGTGGGCTCAGCTCAGTCTTGACAGGTAGCACAGGAGTGAGTCCTCCGTGGCCTAACCTCTGCGTTGTGTGTCTAGCCGTCTTAAGGCGAGATAGGATTTAGAATGTAAGGTACCTGCCTATTGGTTGATGGATTGATTGGTTGAGAGCTCACTCTAAATTGTTGTAATTGATATCCAACAGTTTAATTGGATGATGTACTCGATGCCAAAGCTGCTTAAACACTAAACGTGGTGTCCTTTTCCTGATCCACCTCCAGCCTGGCTCAGACAAGGCCCCTCTCTGGTCATTCGTCGTCACGCCGAACATAACAATGACAGCACGTGTGTCCCAGCCCTCTACAGGCCTGCAGTGCCAACTCTAACTGTACCTCTCTCTCTGTGTTGTTGCAGGTGTCTGGGCCAGCCTGCGTTCCAGCAGTCGCTTCAGCCAGCACCCATCTTCAGCCGATGTTGGCTCCAGGCTGGCAGGGAAGGATCTGGCGCCCTCTGCAGGCGGTGAGTGCCTGCAGGCCCAGCTCCTGAAACAGCAGGCTGCCCTCTACATTTTTGGAGAGAAGTCCCACCTCAGGGTAAGACAAGAGCTGGGTCCAAACTTCTAGGGAATGATGAAACCGTAGAGAGTGTGTGTGTTCAATGTAAAGCTTTGTTGTCAAATTCCCAGCAGGGGCCTAGCTAGACTTCCACAGAGTAATGGAGTATTTGTCTATGGGAGGGCTGGTTCATTTTTACTGGACACTGTGGAGGGGAATCGGGTTACTCCAGTCTAGAATGTGTAACCACCTTTGTTCCAGCAGACATTTCCAAACTGATAAGGGGACTCTTGATTGCAATTAATCAAAATGATGATTTATTATTAATACAGTCCCACATCTCTGATAATATTACATTTGGACAGTTGTTGGAACGTTCTGCTCGTTTCAGTCACTTGTTCGAGTGGAGCAGTGTGTCTGTGTGTTGAATGTGAAATTGATATTCTTTTCCTTGGCTAAAAGAGGTTGTAAATAAACGTGAGCGTGGTTGGAGTCGCCGGCTGTGCGGGTGGCTGTGATTGGCCAGTGGCCACATTGACAGAGACAGTCTTCTCTTAAATGAAACTGCTACTTCATTTCCTAATTGAAACCCTATTTTTACATCGTCCATTACGTCCCAGTCTATCAGAGTTGTATTTCTGGGACTGTTAATTTTCTATGATATTTTTCCTCTTTTGTCAGGGCTTCAAACTGGACTCTACTCTGAACTGTGAGCTGGTGCCCGTGGACTTTGCTGACACGCGGCAGATCAAAGGTGCCTTTAAGAAGCTGCTGAGGGCCTGTGCTCCAAGCTCTACGTCTTCAGACACAGAGGACTCCTTCCTCAAAGCCCTGGAGGACTCTGAGTGGATCCTTCAGGTGAGATCCTATCATACACACACTCAACAATACACACACATACACACCCTCCTACGGTTTCCACAACAACTCACAGACCCTCAGTGAGAGATCTGTGAGAACAAGCCAGCAACGTGCTCTCCATGATCCTCCTGTGTGACTCTAACCTTTGACCACATCCTATGTTCTCTCTTCATCCTATAAGCTTCTTTCCCAAGGGAAATGATAATGATACAAACAGACATGGGAGAACCACCAAATTGCTCATCATAGTAGTTATTATAGTGACCCTCATTAAATGTGTCACCACAGAACAATATTATCTGGGAGAAGCCCTGCTCAGGCTCCACACAGTCTTCACTCAGCACTCTTGAGTCTGTGGCCAGTAGACCAAAAATAACAGTCAATCAACAGGAACAGCTTAACAGCATGAACTGCCAGTGTACTATTGTGTGTGTGTGTGTGTGTGTGTGTGTGTGTGTGTGTGTGTGTGTGTGTGTGTGTGTGTGTGTGTGTGTGTGTGTGTGTGTGTGTGTGTGTGTGTGTGTGTGTGTGTGTGTGTGTGTGTGTGTGTGTGTGTGTGTGTGTGCGTGCGTGCGTGCGTGCGTGCGTGCGTGCGTGCGTGCGTGCGTGCGTGCGTGCGTGCGTGCGTGCGTGCGTGCGTGCGTGCGTGCGTGCGTGCGTGCGTGCGTGCGTGCGTGCGTGCGTGCGTGCGTGCGTGCGTGCGTGCGTGCGTGCGTGCGTGCGTGCGTGCGTGCGTGCGTGCGTGCGTGCGTGCGTGCGTGCGTGCGTGCGTGCTCCCTGCAGCTTCACAAGCTCCTGCAGCTGGCCCTGATTCTGGTGGAGCTGCTGGACAGTGGCTCATCTGTCCTGCTGAGTCTGGAGGATGGCTGGGACATCACCACACAGGTGAGCCTCACACGCATACACATTGTCTCTCCCCCAGCAGGAATAGTGGAAGAGGGGGACTGGGGATGTAGGAGAGAGAGGAGGACTGGGGATGTAGGAGAGAGGAGGACTGGGGATGTAGGAGAGAGAGGAGGACTGGGGATGTAGGAGAGAGGAGGACTGGGGATGTAGGAGAGAGAGGAGGACTGGGGATGTAGGAGAGAGGAGGACTGGGGATGTAGGAGAGAGGGGGACTGGGGATGTAGGAGAGAGAGGAGGACTGAGGATGTAGGAGAGAGAGGAGGACTGAGGATATAGGTGAGAGAGGAGGACTGGGGATGTAGGTGAGAGAGGAGGACTGGGGATGTAGGAGAGAGAGGAGGACTGAGGATGTAGGAGAGAGGGGGACTGGGGATGTAGGAGAGAGAGGAGGACTGAGGATGTAGGAGAGAGAGGAGGACTGGGGATGTAGGAGAGAGAGGAGGACTGGGGATATAGGTGAGAGAGGAGGACTGGGGATGTAGGTGAGAGAGGAGGACTGGGGATGTAGGAGAGAGGGGGACTGGGGATGTAGGAGAGAGGAGGACTGGGGATGTAGGAGAGAGGGGGACTGGGGATGTAGGAGAGAGAGGAGGACTGAGGATGTAGGAGAGAGAGGAGGACTGAGGATATAGGTGAGAGAGGAGGACTGGGGATGTAGGTGAGAGAGGAGGACTGGGGATGTAGGTGAGAGAGGAGGACTGGGGATGTAGGAGAGAGGAGGACTGAGGATGTAGGAGAGAGGGGGACTGGGGATGTAGGAGAGAGAGGAGGACTGAGGATGTAGAAGAGAGAGGAGGACTGAGGATATAGGTGAGAGAGGAGGACTGGGGATGTAGGTGAGAGAGGAGGACTGGGGATGTAGGAGAGAGGGGGACTGGGGATGTAGGAGAGAGAGGAGGACTGAGGATGTAGGAGAGAGAGGAGGACTGAGGATGTAGGAGAGAGAGGAGGACTGAGGATATAGTTGAGAGAGGAGGACTGGGGATGTAGGTGAGAGAGGAGGACTGGGGATGTAGGTGAGAGAGGAGGACTGGGGATGTAGGAGAGAGAGGAGGACATAGGTGAGAGAGGAGGACTGGGGATGTAGGTGAGAGAGGAGGACTGGGGATGTAGGTGAGAGAGGAGGACTGGGGATGTAGGAGAGAGAGGAGAGAGAGAGGAGGACTGGGGATGTAGGTGAGAGAGGAGGACTGGGGATGTAGGAGATTATGAGAGAGAGAGGAGGACTGGGGATGTAAGAGAGAGAGGAGGACTGGGGATGTAGAAGAGAGAGGAGGACTGGATGTAGGAGAGAGGAGGACTGAGGATGTAGGAGAGAGGAGGACTGGGGATGTAGGAGAGAGAGGAGGACTGGGGATGTAGGAGAGAGGGGGACTGGGGATGTAGGAGAGAGAGGAGGACTGAGGATGTAGGAGAGAGAGGAGGACTGAGGATGTAGGAGAGAGAGGAGGACTGAGGATATAGGTGAGAGAGGAGGACTGGGGATGTAGGTGAGAGAGGAGGACTGGGGATGTAGGAGAGAGAGGAGGACTGGGGATGTAGGAGAGAGAGGAGGACTGGGGATGTAGAAGAGAGAGGAGGACTGGATGTAGGAGAGAGGAGGACTGAGGATGTAGGAGAGAGGAGGACTGGGGATGTAGGAGAGAGAGGAGGACTGGGGATGTATGAGAGAGGGGGACTGGGGATGTAGGAGAGAGAGGAGGACTGGGGATGTAGGAGAGAGAGGAGGACTGAGGATGTAGGAGAGAGAGGAGGACTGAGGATATAGGTGAGAGAGGAGGACTGGGGATGTAGGTGAGAGAGGAGGACTGGGGATGTAGGTGAGAGAGGAGGACTGGGGATGTAGGAGAGAGAGGAGGACTGGGGATGTAGCAGAGAGAGGAGGACTGGGGATGTAGGAGAGAGAGGAGAGAGAGAGGAGGACTGGGGATGTAGGTGAGAGAGGAGGACTGGGGATGTAGGAGAGAGAGGAGAGAGAGAGGAGGACTGGGGATGTAGGAGAGAGAGGAGAGAGAGAGGAGGACTGGGGATGTAGGAGATTAGGAGAGAGAGAGGAGGACTGGGGATGTAAGAGAGAGAGGAGGACTGGGGATGTAGAAGAGAGAGGAGGACTGGATGTAGGAGAGAGGAGGACTGAGGATGTAGGAGAGAGGAGGACTGGGGATGTAGGAGAGAGAGGAGGACTGGGGATGTAGGAGAGAGGGGGACTGGGGATGTAGGAGAGAGAGGAGGACTGAGGATGTAGGAGAGAGAGGAGGACTGAGGATGTAGGAGAGAGAGGAGGACTGAGGATATAGGTGAGAGAGGAGGACTGGGGATGTAGGTGAGAGAGGAGGACTGGGGATGTAGGAGAGAGAGGAGGACTGGGGATGTAGGAGAGAGAGGAGGACTGGGGATGTAGAAGAGAGAGGAGGACTGGATGTAGGAGAGAGGAGGACTGAGGATGTAGGAGAGAGGAGGACTGGGGATGTAGGAGAGAGAGGAGGACTGGGGATGTATGAGAGAGGGGGACTGGGGATGTAGGAGAGAGAGGAGGACTGGGGATGTAGGAGAGAGAGGAAGACTGAGGATGTAGGAGAGAGAGGAGGACTGAGGATATAGGTGAGAGAGGAGGACTGGGGATGTAGGTGAGAGAGGAGGACTGGGGATGTAGGTGAGAGAGGAGGACTGGGGATGTAGGAGAGAGAGGAGGACTGGGGATGTAGCAGAGAGAGGAGGACTGGGGATGTAGGAGAGAGAGGAGAGAGAGAGGAGGACTGGGGATGTAGGTGAGAGAGGAGGACTGGGGATGTAGGAGAGAGAGGAGAGAGAGAGGAGGACTGGGGATGTAGGTGAGAGAGGAGGACTGGGGATGTAGGAGATTAGGAGAGAGAGAGGAGGACTGGGGATAAAGGAGAGAGAGGAGGACTGGGGATGTAAGAGAGAGAGGAGGACTGGGGATGTAAGAGAGAGAGGAGGACTGGGGATGTAGAAGAGAGAGGAGGACTGAGGATGTAGGAGAGAGGAGGACTGGGGATGTAGGAGAGAGAGGAGGACTGAGGATGTAGGAGAGAGAGGAGGACTGGGGATGTAGGAGAGAGAGGAGGACTGGGGATGTAAGAGAGAGAGGAGGACTGGGGATGTAGAAGAGAGAGGAGGACTGGATGTAGGAGAGAGGAGGACTGAGGATGTAGGAGAGAGGAGGACTGGGGATGTAGGAGAGAGAGGAGGACTGGGGATGTAGAAGAGAGGGGGACTGGGGATGTAGGAGAGAGAGGAGGACTGAGGATGTAGGAGAGAGAGGAGGACTGAGGATGTAGGAGAGAGAGGAGGACTGATGATATAGGTGAGAGAGGAGGACTGGGGATGTAGGTGAGAGAGGAGGACTGGGGATGTAGGAGAGAGAGGAGGGCGGGGGATGTAGGAGAGAGAGGAGGACTGGGGATGTAGCAGAGAGAGGAGGACTGGGGATGTAGGAGAGAGAGGAGAGAGAGAGGAGGACTGGGGATGTAGGTGAGAGAGGAGGACTGGGGATGTAGGAGAGAGAGGAGAGAGAGAGGAGGACTGGGGATGTAGGTGAGAGAGCAGGACTGGGGATGTAGGAGATTAGGAGAGAGAGAGGAGGCCTGGGGATGTAGGAGAGAGAGGAGGACTGGGGATGTAAGAGAGAGAGGAGGACTGGGGATGTAGAAGAGAGAGGAGGACTGAGGATGTAGGAGAGAGGAGGACTGGGGATGTAGGAGAGAGAGGAGGACTGGGGATGTAGGAGAGAGAGGAGGACTGAGGATGTAGGAGAGAGAGGAGGACTGGGGATGTAGGAGAGAGAGGAGGACTGAGGATGTAGGAGAGAGAGGAGGACTGAGGATGTAGGAGAGAGAGGAGGACTGATGATATAGGTGAGAGAGGAGGACTGGGGATGTAGGTGAGAGAGGAGGACTGGGGATGTAGGAGAGAGAGGAGGGCGGGGGATGTAGGAGAGAGAGGAGGACTGGGGATGTAGCAGAGAGAGGAGGACTGGGGATGTAGGAGAGAGAGGAGAGAGAGAGGAGGACTGGGGATGTAGGTGAGAGAGGAGGACTGGGGATGTAGGAGAGAGAGGAGAGAGAGAGGAGGACTGGGGATGTAGGTGAGAGAGCAGGACTGGGGATGTAGGAGATTAGGAGAGAGAGAGGAGGACTGGGGATGTAGGAGAGAGAGGAGGACTGGGGATGTAAGAGAGAGAGGAGGACTGGGGATGTAGAAGAGAGAGGAGGACTGAGGATGTAGGAGAGAGGAGGACTGGGGATGTAGGAGAGAGAGGAGGACTGGGGATGTAGGAGAGAGAGGAGGACTGAGGATGTAGGAGAGAGAGGAGGACTGGGGATGTAGGAGAGAGAGGAGGACTGGGGATGTAAGAGAGAGAGGAGGACTGGGGATGTAGAAGAGAGAGGAGGACTGAGGATGTAGGAGAGAGGAGGACTGAGGATGTAGGAGAGAGGAGGACTGGGGATGTAGGAGAGAGAGGAGGACTGGGGATGTAGAAGAGAGGAGGACTGAGGATGTAGGAGAGAGGAGGACTGGGGATGTAGGAGAGAGAGGAGGACTGGGGATGTAGGAGAGAGAGAGAGAGAGAGAGAGTACTGGGGATGTAGGAGAGAGAGAGAGAGAGGACTGGGGATGTAGGAGAGAGGACTGGGGATGTAGGAGAGAGAGGGACTGGGGATGTAGATGAGAGAGGAGGACTGGGGATGTAGGAGAGAGAGGAGGACTGGGGATGTAGGAGAGAGAGGAGGACTGGGGATGTAGGAGAGAGAGGAGGACTGGGGATGTAGGAGAGAGAGGAGGACTGGGGATGTAGAAGAGAGGAGGACTGAGGATGTAGGAGAGAGAGGAGGACTGGGGATGTAGGAGAGAGAGAGGAGGACTGGGGATGTAGGAGAGAGAGAGAGAGAGGACTGCGGATGTAGGAGAGAGAGAGAGAGTACTGGGGATGTAGGAGAGAGAGAGAGAGAGAGAGGACTGGGGATGTAGGAGAGAGGACTGGGGATGTAGGAGAGAGAGGGACTGGGGATGTAGATGAGAGAGGAGGACTGGGGATGTAGGAGAGAGAGGAGGACTGGGGATGTAGGAGAGAGAGGAGGACTGGGGATGTAGGAGAGAGAGGAGGACTGGGGATGTAGGAGAGAGAGGAGGACTAGGGATGTAGGAGAGAGAGAGAGACATCTCGGCTGAAACTGACAAGTGAAGCGTCTACACCAGGGGTGTCAAACATATGGCCCACGGGCCGGGGTCCAATCCAGCCTGTGGGTGGTTTAGTAAAAATAAATACAAATTGTGTATATATACAAAAGGGGATGATGACTGACCTTCATGTCTTAAAGTAATGATGGACTGTCGTTTCTCTTTGCTTATTTGAGCTGTTCTTGCCATAATGCAAAGGGTGGCTACTTTGAAGAATTGTAACACTTGTTTGGTTACTACATGATTCCGTGTGTTATTTCATAGTGTTGATGTCTTCACTATTATTCTACAATGTAGAAAATAGTAAAAATAAAGAGAAACCCTTGAATTAGTGTGTCCAAACTTTTGACAGGTACTGTATTTATGTCTTTTTTTAAATAAATCGTTTTTGGGGGAACAAACTCTAAATACTTTAAATGGTTAAAACTAAAAGCTAGACGCTCAGGGAGAACAAAGGATAGATGGCAATTTTGACTAAATATAACACATTTTTCCTCCAGACCTCGTTCAAGACTGAATGCGGCCCCCTGGGCAAAATGAGTTTGACAACCCTGGTCTACACTTACAGATAAGGGACTGGGTAATCACATGATCAGGTCTAACACAAAGCCACACCTTTAGTTTCAACGACTTATTTCAAGTTGTTCTGGCAGAACCAGACTACCTGATTATTATACCTTGCTGAAATGTGGTGGAGACTGCCGGGCCCATGATTCTTGTTTTGAGGAGAGTAAACACAAGCTTGTTCTTATCCTCTTCAATGTTCTGTTCCTGTTCGCTTTGCTGCAACGCTCAGCGTCACATTTTCCATGCTGACCTGTTAAGTGAGCTTGTGTTATTGGGGATGGCATTGTGTGTGTGCGCGTGGCCTCCAAATGTGTTTACTGGGCCCGTAAAGCCCAGGGACGGCGTGTAAAAGCAGAGGCGCAGCCTCCCTTCCTGTGTCAGGCCCAGAGCATCTTGCTCATCACGGTGAGGCCTGATCAACCTTGCTGCGGGAAATGGGCTCCATATGCCTTGGCTCTTCTGTCTCCTGACCAACTCATAGACAGACCCCCAGCAGAGGAGAAGCATATCCCCTCTTTCCTTTGTGATGGCCTCCTCTTCAGTCTTTTCTGGGGAGGACCGCTGGGCTGTGATAAAGAGACTTTTCACCAACTCCAGAATGCCCACAGTTTTTTGGGAGGGTATTGAGAGGGACAGCACTGTTTCCCTCATTCATTACACATGCGTCAGGGCTCATTGGTTAGCAGACACAGAGAGGGATCCAGGCCAAGTGCCGGCAGCATGTGTACAGTCAGTCAGACACGCTCTTACAGATAGATAGATAGATAGATAGATAGATAGATAGATAGATAGATAGATAGATAGATAGATAGATAGATAGATAGATAGATAGATAGATAGATAGATAGATAGATAGATAGATAGATAGATAGATAGATACTTTATTGATCCCCAAGGGGGACATTTCTTTGTCAAGCAGCTACAACAACACAAAATCAGCCATAGCCGGTCCCACTACATATATAGGGAGAGGATTTAAACCACAGACAGGAAAGGTAGTGTAACCACAGACCAGGGAGAACATACATGGTGTCCTGAGGTTACTGGTTTGCTGGAGCCCTCTCTTGGTCACCTACCCTCTGTCACAGAACTATGAAGTCCTTGTCACACCATCAACAGTTGGCAGCTTAATCAGTCTTCTGACTTTTAAAGGACAGGTTGTTGTTTTTTTCTCTCTCTCCCCTCCTCTTTCTCCCTTTCTCTCTCGCTCTCCCTCCAGGTGGTGTCCCTGGTCCAGCTGCTGAGTGACCCGTTCTACCGGACCCTGGAGGGCTTCCAGGTGCTGCTGGAAAAGGAGTGGCTGTCCTTCGGCCACAAGTTCAGCCAGCGCTCCAACCTGACCCCCAGCAGCCAGGGCAGCGGTTTCACGCCCATCTTTCTGCAGTTTCTGGACTGCGTGCACCAGGCAAGCCTTGCACACCCACCTCCGAGGCCCCACACCCCTTTCATTCCCCCCTGTCCACACACCTCTTCACCCCCCTCCCTCCCTCCCTCCCACCATACCTCCTCCATGAGCTCATCACATTCCTTCAGCGAAGAGAAGAAGAGGAGGAGGAGGAGGAGGAGAGAGACTCAGCTGTCATTATCTATGCACTCGGTTGAGTTTTTGTACTCTGCAATCCCCCCCATCGGATAAGTAATACGCTGGGGAGTTTCAGCTGCAGGGCTGTTGCCCAGATGGTCTGTGAACCCCGCGGTCAGCGCTGTGCTTTCCGTGCTAGTCTGTTTCACCATCCCCTCTGAGTTTGTCTTTTGAAACTGGAGGGGCGTCTGCCAAGGCGGCCTGGCGGAGGCTCTCCGAGGCCCGAAGTACGATAAACAGCGGGAGAGGGAATTTGATGAGTTTCTGAAAAAAGAAGTTCCTCATCTCAGAAACAGCTGTTGTTTTCACCAGTACCCCCAGGTGGCCCAAGACATTCAAAGGAGTGGCAAGGTCCTCTCGCTTGGTCACTACTGGCAAGGTCCTCTCGCTTGGTCACTACTGGCAAGGTCCTCTCGCTTGGTCACTACTGGCAAGGTCCTCTCGCTTGGTCACTACTGGCAAGGTCCTCTCGCTTGGTCACTACTGGCAAGGTCCTCTCGCTTGGTCACTACTGGCAAGGTCCTCTCGCTTGGTCACTGCTGCACATTGCTGGACCGGAACACTGCCTTCTAGCTCGGCCCAGCTTTGTCTGATAATTATGCTGTTACTGGCCTTTGCTCCCTGGTCTCCATTTTATTCTGCCAGTAATGGGGAGCATATGTAGTCATAACGGACCCATCTGTAGTCATAACACAGGGACATTCTCCAGCCATCACAATATGTCACCTTCCCCTCTCACTCTCTCCCTCCATCTGCTCTCATTGCAGATCCAGGACCAGTGCCCCTTGGAGTTTGAGTTTAATCAGCACTATCTGAAGTTTCTGGCATACCACTACATCTCCAACCGCTTCAAGAACTTCCTCCTGGACTCCGACTACGAACGCCTGGAGCACGGTCTGTATATTACTAATACAGCATAAAGGGATGATTCAACAGTAATGCCATTAAGATCTGTACCTGTATTAAGTCTTAGGCAGCAATTGCCGGTTTCAACAGGCATAGTGTTGAAACAACTGTTCTGTCTGTGAAAATGATAGTGTTTAATGATAGTGTTTAATGATAGTGTAATGGGTCAGGTATTTCAGGATACTGATATGTTGCAGTGATCCTATATTTTATCTTAGATCAGGGATTTGTCAGCTAATAGTGGTTGTGTGTCTTAGCCTGTTGAACAACCTCTTCTTTGTCTCTCTCTTCAAAAGGCACATTGTTCGAGGACAAGCAAGCCAGGAGGGGGGTCTGTATCTGGGAGTATATCAGCAGTATGCACCGGAGGAGTCCACTGTTCTTCAACTACCTGTACAGTCCCACAGAGGCTGAGGTGACTACTTGTCTGTACCGTCTTTGGTTGTGTGTGTCTTGTGTGTGGCGCCATCTCGGATACATAGCAATGGTATTTAAATCTGTTTGTGTATGTCAGCCAGATCCCCAATGGCCTTTTCTCTAGTTCACTCACTGACTCACACTTACTCACACCCAAGTTCTCCTGTTCTGAACATCCTCCGTAGAACATCCACAGTAGAAACAAATAGATCTTCCCACTTCCCAGAGCTCCTAGAACTTCAGATGATCTCACCCAGATGACATCCACAATGATGGATGGCCAGTCTGCCACTCTCCTGCACAAGATGATGCCTTATTGTGGTGTTCTTTCCAGTGTTCCTATCCCAGTCCTGCTGAATGTTCTGTAGCAGACTGTTGGTGTTGGTAAAGACCATGAGTAACAGGCCCAGGAGAACCAACTGAACTCTGGAGCAGTTCCTTATCAGTGTTTGGGATCTTTAATATCTGTGGTCGTAAAGGAAGCATCTCGCTTAGCCTCTTCCAACTCCCTAATGTTGCTGTTTTAACCCTCTCTTGGCATATGTCTGCTCTTCAACTTCAAAGTCCATCCCAATGGGTTAGTTGTGTTCATGGGAACCATAAATCCTCTTCCCGCTGGCTAGTGATCGCGCCGGCTGGACCCATTATTTCAGGGGCGTATAAGTCAGCAGGAGGTGGAGGAAGGAGGTGGAAGCAGGAGGTGTGTTTGTGCACCCCGGCCCGACGTGATTAAGTGTTCAGGGAAGTGTTAGGTCCGGTGGGACACATTCTTTCCCACTGGCTGTATACAATGGTGTGCTCACTGAGAGATTGGACAGATTCACATCACTGGGGAGAGAACTCCATTCTACAGACTGGATTTCATACAAGCCAAAATAGATATTTGTCTCATGTATTATCAGTGTAAACAAATCAGATTATCATAAGTGATTTATTTGTTGTTGTTTCATATGTTATTTAGCCGGTGCTCAAGCCCTCCATTAGCCTCCCTGCTTTGAGGAAGTGGGATTTCTTCACGGGGGAGACCCTGTGCACAGGCCCGTCCTATGACTGGAGGATGCTGGCTGTCAGGTCGGAGAGCATGGAGGAGACAGACACCATCGCCACCAGCAAGAGGAGGATCCTGTGGCCCTGCTACAGCAGTGTGGGGCGCGCCCAGCCTGACGCCATCACCAAGCTCCTGGCTGTGAGTTCTATAAATCTGAGTTGGGATGATGTTATCCATGCCTGACGGTGTGCCTGATACTGATGAGAGCACTGTTGTTATTGCAGGACATAGAGCGGCTGGAGGCAGAGATGAGCCGAGCACCAGAGAGGTGGCAGGCCACTCTGGAGAGGGTCAGAGTCAGCATCCAGGAAGACCTCCAACAGGAGGGAAATGTAAAACACCTTACTTCGTCTTAACTCAGCTCTTGTTTACTGGAAGGTTCAGCTAGACGTCATTGCTTGTTAATTATAACTTCCTCTCGTTCTGTGTGGTTTCATGGCTTTTCTTATTCCATCTGTCTGTCTTATTTGCAGCTCCGCAAGCAGTCTGCGTCCATCTCGGGGCTGATTGCCACATCCAGTCTGCAGGCGTTTCAGAGACGCTCCATGCTGCACCTGCCTGACAGTGGCCTGGGGGAGGACAGCAGCCCCACAGCCACTAACGGGGTCAACCGCCGGGCCGCCACACTCTACATCCAGTTCACACCCAAGAACGAGGAAAACAGGTGGGTCTCCACTCCCAGCACTGAGACCGCTAACAGGGGCCAAGACTTCTAATTGCTGCTGTTTCCTCACACAACTCTTCTGTAAAGCTTTGACAGAATGTCTCTACCAAGCAGAGGTTTTAAATCCCTCTTAATGGTGTGTTTCTCAGATCCTTTGAGGGGATTCTGTACAAACGAGGAGCACTACTGAAAGGATGGAAACCTCGCTGGTTTGTTTTGGACATCACAAAACACCAGGTGAGTATTACAGCATGTTGTATGTTGCTACCAGTCTGTTCCAGGTAATGTATCCACTCCTATGCCGGTGGTGTTATATATGTGTGTGTGTGTGTGTTGTCCCAGCTGAGGTACTACGACACGGGGGAGGACACTAACTGCAGGGGCCACATTGACCTGGCGGAGGTGGAGTCAGCTCTGATCTCCACCCCCACCATTGGAGCTCCTAAACACATCAGTGAAAAGGCCTTCTTCGACGTGAGTGTCTCTCCCGTTCTCCATTCCTCTGTCTGCTTGTGATCTTATATGTGTTCTGTGGTAGAATGCACTCCAGCCATGGCAATATCAGGCTCTGTATGTCACATCCCGTCTCTCCAGTCACTGTTTAACCATTGGTTGGGTGTTGTCTTTCCAGTTGAAGACCACCAAGCGAGTGTACAACTTCTGCGCCTCGGATGCCCAGAGCGCCCATCAGTGGATGGACAAGATCCAGAACTGCATCTCCGACGCGTGACCTCTGAACTCCCCAGCCAGGGCGTGGTCGGGGTGTGGTCACAGCATTAACACTAGATGCAGCAAGGTAGCTGAGAGCAGAGACTGGGCACATACTGTATATACAGTACATCTTCAGCTCAGTCACCATGGGAGTGGCTTTACCTTGAGGACCACAGTGATCTAAGTGCCTGTCAATGGAGGATATCTATCTATCCATCCTGCTGCCTTGCAGGACTTCAGGCAGTCATCACTCTCTCTGTCTGTCTGTCTGTCTGTCTGTCTGTCTGTCTGTCTGTCTGTCTGTCTGTCTGTCTGTCTGTCTGTCTGTCTGTCTGTCTGTCTGTCTGACAGCTTTAGTAGAAGTTGATGGATGTGTCTCCTAGTCTCTGCTGTCAGCTCTCTGTACTGTACCTTTTTACTGCTACAGGGATGACCACTTCTAGCTACAACTGATGCCTGAGCACTAAGGATAGTTTATGCCATTTCAGTTGTAAATAGATAAAAAGCTATAGCATTGGCCATTTTAAACTGTGGGTTCAATATATAAACAAAGATATCTAAAGCGTAAGAGAATTTATATCCGATATTTTACAATGAGGAAAAGGTTTTGCTGCTTGACGAAAACTATGAACCACCAAAAACTCAGAGGTTTTTAAAAACTGCACATTATGACACTTAGTTTTATAATATGAACTCCATATAGAATTATAGATTTTATATCTGAAGCGAACAGCCAGGTAAAAGGCATTACTTTTTACCTATGTACATAATGACCTTTTCCTTATGAAGACACATCGGAAGAGAAAAACACTAACATTTTCCTGACAATTTATATTTAAGTAAGTGATGCTCTATTTTAAACATACACTATGAATGTTTTGACTCATGGATAACTGTTTGTTTGTTCTTGCAATGTAAATATTTTTATTTTATTAAAATAGTAACTCATGTTGTTAAAGTGTGGTGGCTTAATGTTTTTATGTAAATACTCATGTGATATTTCATATTTTTTTTATATATATAACATGTATGCTTTTCTAACCTTAACTGTAATAAGACCAACTTTACAATTCTGCATTTTTGTATGTATTGTCTTTATATGTGTAAATATACTAACAATGTTTCTTGTCTTTGAGACTGACAATGAGCCATTGTGTGTTAGATGAAGGGGAGTCGACTATATTTTTCAGAACATCCAGACAGGCTCAATATCTTAAGGTCTTTTAAATAAATCAGTCGGACAGTGTGGTTTGTTTTTAAAGACTTGTCTCATCTGTTGTCTGCCTCTTCCAGTTTGAGAAAACAAAGCAAAAAAAAACATCAGTCATTTCAGAAGCAATTTGAGCAGAATGTTACTATCTTTTGTACCATGTTTTGTGTTGATACTAATGTTTTTTGGGGGGAAATAAATCAAGATTACTTGAACTAGCCAGATGATTATTGTGTGATTATTTTACAGTACATATGACGGCTGCATATATTTGAGACTGAGAGACCTTACTAATTATGAATGATGTGACTACTGACAAGTGATTTTTTTCTATCTAACAATAATAGCCCTTTAGATGCCACCTACATCTAAAGGGATGAGAGCATACTCTGGAGCCATACGTCTTTATTGTAGATTGCAAAATACCTCATTTATTTACATATAATAGGTTACAAGATATAGGGAACAAACCTGAACATAAGCCACTTGTTACAGGTTTGGCTTGTTATGAATACCCTTGTTAAAAATAGTCTCTCTTTTCTCAATGAAGGTAAGCAGATACCACTGCAGCAGAATAGTTCATATGGCACGAGCCAAAGCTGGGCTTGGCAAGGATGTTTCACTTCCAACAACGAGTAAGGAACTGGGCAAGAAACCCAACACAGAGCCACTGGCGCCTGCTTGGCGGGACTCAAAGGCACTCCTGGTCCTGGAGAGACCCGGCCCGCAGCAGGAAAGCGGGAAAGCCCTGAACTGAAGTTCTCTAGAAGACATTGGGGACGTGTTCCTGAGCCCGAGCACTCTCTCCCAGCTGGCTTGTATTGTGAGCAGGTGCAGTGCTGGCTAACATCTGGACAGATGCTTCTCTGGCAGGTCTCTCCATATTTAGCTACCCCCTGGAGAAGTGGATTTACGCCCCCGCTCATGACGAGAGGGATGAGGCGGAAGTGGAGATCCAGCTGGATTTTCAGGAATGGAGCCGTTGGGACTCCTCAGTCCCTTAAGGAGAGTTAGTGGTTTAAGACTCACTCAACAGGACGCCGATGAGTCCAAACTCACAGGTTCACCGTTGTGGTTGTAGTTCATTGACTGTACTAGGACTATTTAACAAATTGATTGTCTGTGTTAGATAGTGATTTATTATCTATTACATGATGATGAGCAGGACATGAGGCCTAGTTAATGTTATGTGATTCTCCAGGTGCAACAGTATATAACTGCAACAGTATATAACTGCAAAACCTGCAAGAAAAAATACCATTCTTATTTGTGCTGCAGCTGTTGAGCCAAACAGTGTTTTATTGTATATAATACCGTAAGATATCATTATAGTTGTGTGCATTATCTCATAGTTATTAGCCCTGGTGGTTTAGGAGAATAATGCCTCGAATCAAAATCGAAAGGTCAAGATTATATGATTTAATTTGGATTATATCTAGTGTCATAGTTACAGTTCTTGCTTCCATCCCAATAAACGTATTCTAAATATAAGTTCTTATTGTAGGACTATGGACCTAAAAATAGGTAACTCTTTCGAATGGCAGGCGATAAATGCGAAACAAATGTTTTTTTATTGGCCTCCCAAGTCCCCATGGCTGTTTTTCATTTACAGGGCACATCAGCAATGTGGGCTACGTCCAGTGTTGGGGAAGCAACTCTGTGAATCTAGTTTACCAAGCTACCAATTACTTCACACTGGAAGAAGTTAAGCTACACTAAAGCTACCCTAAAGAAACATATAGTTTTCATAACTAAAGTTACTTTGAAAAAGTAGTTCACTACATTCAAACTACTTTGTGGAAAATTAGAATTCCTAAATCTGAAATGTCATAGACTACAAATTGCAAGAACAGATCACTACTGAAAATACCAAGATTTGAATTTAGTTCAACTACCACGAAGCTACAGCAAAATGTAATTAAATGACTAGTTGAACTACATGTAGTTTACTCACCAAAACTGGTCAGTGACCCAGGATTGTACATGGGTGGTTCACAGCTTTGAGAACCCCATAGTTTCAGGGGACTTTGGCCCTCACCATGCACCTGCTCTAACATTCATTAAATACTTCTCCCAGCATTGATCTCAACTCTGGGCACTCTGGGTAATCCATTTCTGGACCTCACCCCTCGACCCCTATTTTGAGCATGATTCTAATTTTAATTTATAGCCATGACAGGAAGACTCTCCTTGGTTTTGTGGGGTAAGACAATAGTTTGCTGTGTTGTCTTTTCCTCGGCCCACTTGGTGCCGTTTATCTGAGGCCATCCATGTACTTATGTCAATCCGCCCACAGTGTTAGGGACCCTAAACTTCCACCCTACGAAGCCCAGCGTCCACCATGTGCACTACACAGAGCTGTGAGGTCACTCTGGGAAGACATCTCAACCAGAAACCAGGCATCTGCAAGAGATTTATTCATTATCAGACCATCTGAAAGAATGTTCCCATTTCAAATCTATTTAGATGAGACTCTGTTGGACAGGAGTCAGATAAACTGAATGTGGGTGTTAAGGTTCTTTAGGACACATGGGGCCGGGGTTAGATGGGTCAGAGATATTTTTCTCTTATTTTTGGAATGTAGAGGCTTGTGCAATTAAGTCACGGAGATGAAGTCCTCCATTCCCTGACAGTGAGTACTGAGAACGGCCTGAATCCCTGCTGAATCACGTGCCTGCATTTTTCACAGATCTAGATATTATATTTATTTGTTTACGTGGATCCCCATGAACTTTTGCGGAAGCAGCAGCTTCTCTTCCTATAATAAAACACTGATAGACAAGGACTCATATTTCAGTCACACGCATTTTAAATAGAACGATATACGAACAATATAACTAAAAACGTATACAAAAAAAATAGTGTTTGTGTTTGTGTCACCGCCGTTCCATAATGTTGTTTAATTCGTTCTTTAAGGGTAACGTTGCTGTTTTCTTGAGTAATTGGAGACGGAAGGGAATTCCATGCGATCATGACTCAGTATAATACTGTGCGTTGCCGTGAATTCGTTTTGGACTTGGGGACTGAAGAGATGCCTGGTAAGATGTCTTGTGGGGTGTGTATAGGTGTCTGAGCTGACTGTTAATTGATTTAGCAGACAATCTGGAATTTTCATCACGGTAATATTCATTATAAAACCAGGGAAGACTGGCATGTTGATGCTGTTACTTTTTTATGTTCACTTTAAGGGCAAGGCATGCTGCTCTGTTTTGAGCCAGCTGCAGCTTTGCTATATACACTACATGGCCAAACGTATGATCTCATTCCGAGATCATGGGCATTAATATGGAGTTGGTCCCCACTTTGCTGCTATAACAGCCTCTGCTCTTCTGGAAAGGCTTTCCACTAGATGTTGGAACATTGCTGCGGGTACTTGCTTCCATTCAGCCACGAGCATTAGTGAGGTCGGGCACTGATTAGATTCGGCCTGGCTCGCTGTTAACGTTCCAATTCATCCCAAAGTTGTTCTATGGGGTTGAGGTCAGGGCTCTGAATAGGCCAGTCAAGTTCTTCCACACCAATCTCGACAAACTATTTCTGTATGGACCTCGCTTTGTGCACGGGGGCATTTTCATGCTGAAACAGGAAAGGGCCTTCCCCAAACTGTTGCCACAAAGTTGGAAGCACAGAATCATCTAGAACGTCGTTGTACAGTATGCTGTAGCGTTAAGATTTCCCTTCACTGTAACTAAGGGGCCCGAACCATGAACAACAGCCCCAGACCATTATTCCTCCTCCACCAAACTTTACAGTTGGCACTATGCGTTAGGGCAAGTAGTGTTCTCCTGGCATCCGTCAAACCCAGATTAGTCCATCAAACTGCCAGATGGTGAAGCGCGATTCATCACTCTAGAGAAGGCGTTTCCATGGCTCCAGAGTCCAATGGCAATTGTGTTTTGGAAAAAAGAGAAAAGTCAAGCTCAACAGGGACCTAGCAATCTGATTCAAACTCCATCATTGAGAAGGACAAAGCCTTGAGGTATACTATTTGAATGATGGCCAATGATATAAACAAACAATGCCATAAATAGAGCTGGTGTAATTCGTTTGATGTGCCACATTCCAAGTTGATGTGAGTTTCAGTTTCTGAGTGAGAGCACAGGCCTGTCTTTTTATGTCTATCTCTATTGATGGCCCTGACTGGCGTGTGGTAGTAGTAGTTGGCAAATTGGTGCATGGATTGTCATTCCTGATCCTCTGGCCTTGGGATGAACTGTCTGTTCCCGCAGAATATGACAGAAAGCACCGCTCTTCGTCCCATGATGTGAAGACCCCCATTGGTGTATGGGTGCTGGCTGTGGCTGATGCCCACACATCGTTTCAAATAGTTTAACAGTCCTGGGGGCAGAAAGGTGTGTATGTGGGCGCCTCCCCTGCCAGATGAAAGGTGTGTATGTGGGCGCCTCCACTGCCAGATGAAAGGTGTGTATGTGGGCGTCTCCCCTGCCAGATGAAAGGTGTGTATGTGGGCGTCTCCCCTGCCAGATGAAAGGTGTGTATGTGGGCGCCTCCACTGCCAGATGAAAGGAACACAGTGATGCTAATTGTCCCGTCTTCCCATTCTTGAAAAAGAGGCCTGGCCCCTGCATGTCATGTGTGCTGCTTAAATGATGCATCTTTGTAGCTGTACAGTTTCACATAATTTAAGGCCAACTGTCCTTTGTCAACATGCTTTTTAACTGATGCCTGGGATAGTTTGGGGGACTTACCATATATCTTTTTCGTTTGAAGCCCAAGCAATAATTCAAGCCTCAAAAGCTGGAATAGCAACATTGGCGTCTCTTAGTTTTCAGAGGGTCATGAGAGAGTCTGGGAATAGGTCATGAGATGGTTGCAAATAATACCTAGCATTTTTCTATTACACCAATTTGGACATAAAAGCAAGAGGTTTGTTTTCCTACAATTATTAATAGGCAAGAGACATTTTAGAGGACTCATATTTCAGACATGGATGACATGGATGACGTGGATGACGTGGATGACATGGATGACATGGCCGACGTGGATGACATGGATGACATCAGTAGCATGTAATTAAAGGGCAATAGCAATAAACAGTCACAAAACAGTCAGCTAAGTATTTACACAGTAATGGTCTGGTCCATGCTGGGACAGTAAAACATCAAACTCATTACTAATGACAGTGTTTGCCCCCAAACACAGATTGTAGTGACTGGTTAGGGATCCTACAGACTGACTGAGGGACAGACCCCATTCATATCTAGGTCTGTCCCTCAGTCAGTCTGTAGGATCCCTAACCAGTCACTACAATCTGTGGGGATCCTCAGTCTGTAGGATCCCTACAGACAGTACGGACCAGCCAGGCCATATCTGAAGGTCCTTCTCACAGCACAGCTGTGTCCAGGCCCAGCGCCTGGCTGTCTCCTAGTATACCCCTTCAGAGGGGTGTGGAATGGACACACTGAGCCCTTCGACTTTCATGTATTTTCCCCTGCAGGAGTCACCAGCAATGCCCCAGTGGGTCCGGCAGAATCCGGCTTATGGCGGCCTGGGTGGAGACACTAAACCTCTGCCAGGGTGAAGACAATCGCTGGCCTGGAAGACTCAGACCTGGCAGGGCCACAGATGGAGTGTGCTCCTCTCCTCTCATTCATACTAAGTATTGGTTTCCAAGCTGCAATAAAAGGTCCTTTTTAAGGACCAGCCAGAAATCATGATGAGACAAAAATGCATCAGGATATTCATTTGGGAAGATGTGTGTTTCAACATCAGCTAGATTTATTACGCAGCCCAAAGGACCAAGAAAAACCATGAATCAAACTGGAGGTAAACTCCCTAATAAATTGGGTACTATATTATCTAAATCATTTTGACACATACCAGGTTAACTGTCAAGAAACATAAGTTTTAAAGCATTCAAAACAGGTCATAGGTCATCACTGTTGAACTTGCACAGACCTAATGCACCAAATCCCTTCTCTACCTTCAGTGAACACAAACCATGTTCTGACCGTTGTCTTTTTATATTCAGTGTTATACTGAGACTGGGACTGGTGCTTGCTTGTCCGTGCCAGTCATGACATCTAGTGGTCACAAAGCCTCACAGATAGTTAGTATTTATAGAGTTGCCGCAAGAAATGCTTTTCACCCCCATAATAATCCCACATTGATGTATAGTTACCGCTCTCTTTCAGACAAATGTTCATCACATTCAATGTTTTCTCAGCAGTTTCACCAATTATCAAAGAAAAAAACAATACTCTCTCTGAGCCAATAACAGTTCTGTGAAGTTACCTCCAGCTATCTGGAGCCGGGCTCCTGCACAATAACAGTTCTGTGAAGTTACCTCCAGCTATCTGGAGCCGGGCTCCTGCACAATAACAGTTCTGTGCAGTTACCTCCAGCTATCTGGAGCCGGGCTCCTGCACAATAACAGTTCTGTGCAGTTACCTCCAGCTATCTGGAGCCGGGCTCCTGCACATTTGCTAGGGTTAGGGTTAGGGTTGAACTGGGGTGTGAACATAAAGCTAGGGTTAGGGTTAGGTTTACGGTTGAGTTTGTGGTTGACGGTTAGGGTTGAACCGGGATGTGGATTTGAAGCTAGGGTTAGAGTTAGGGTTGTGATTGAGGCTAGGGCTAGGTGTTCCAACAGAATCCAAGTTATCTAGAATCTACTGTATGGTGCCAGAGTCTTGCACAGCGGTAATGCCCCCGACTTTGGACCAAACACACCCCCATCTTCTCTCTGTAGTTCCTACTGTCTCTGTTATAGAACAATACAATACTTACTGTAAATCAGATCTCATTTTAAACATTAAAAAAGGCAGGAGGGTGATATTGTATGTGATCCTATCTGTACACCCATCTCCCTCCTCCTCACAATACATATTATTACACATGTCTATCCAGAATGATACATAAAGATCAATATATGGGCATTTGTGATCTATTGTGATATATGTTGTGGATAACATTGTAAATCAGAGATGGACCCGCAAGGGGTTTTAGTATTAGAAAATATTTTTTTTAGAAATTACAATTTTGGGTTCAAAAAACACTCCAGGCAACACTTGAACGTCTAACTAGATATAAAGTATATAAACATGATAATGGACCTATATATTTTCAAATTACTGCACTTTTTCTGGCCCACAAATTGATTTTAATCAACAAATGGGGCCCCCAAAAATGTGCAGCCCTTCATTGAATTTCGAAATCCTGATGTGGCCCTCAAGGCCAAAACTTTGCCCACAAGTATTTGATACACTGCCGATTTTGCAGGTTTTCCTACTTACAAAGCATGTAGAGGTCTGTAATTTTTATCATAGGTACACTTAAACCTTATTTACATTAGTATTCAGACCCTTTGCTATGAGACTCGGAATTGAGCTCAGGTGCATCCTGTTTCCCATCCTGTTTCCCTTGATCATCCTTGAGATGTTTCTACAACTTTCTACAACTTGTGGTAAATTCAATTGATTGGACATGATTTGGAAAGGCTCACACCTGTCTAACGTCCCACAGTTGACAGTGCATGTCAGAGCAAAAACCAAGCCATGAGGTTGAAGGAATTGTCCTTAGAACTCAGAGACAGGATTGTGTCGAGGCACAGATTTGGGGAAGGGTACCAAAACATGTTTGCAGCATTGAAGGTCCCCAAAAACACAGTGGCCTCCATCATTCTTAAATGGAAGAAGTTTGGAAGACTCTTCCTAGAGCTGGCCACCCAGCCAAACTGAGCAATCATGGGAGAAGGGCCTTGGTCAGGGTGGTGACCAAGAACCCGATGGTCACTCTGACAGAGCTCCAGAGTTTCTCTGTGGAGATGGGAGAACCTTCCAGGAGGACAACCATCTCTGCAGCACTCCACCAATAAGGTCTTTATAGTAGAATGGCCAGAAGGCACTCCTCAGTAAAAGGCACATGACAGCCTGCTTGGAGTTTGCCAAAAGGCATCTAAAGGACTCTCAGACCATGAGAAACAAGATTCTCTGATCTGATGAAACCAAGATTGAACTCTCTGGCCTGAATGTCAAGCGATGAACGGAGCAAAGTACAGAGAGATCCTTGATGAAAACCTGCTCCAGAGTGCTCAGAAACACAGACTGGGGCGAAGGTTCACCTTCCAACAGGACAACGACCCTAAGCACACAGCCAAGACAACGCAGGAGTCTCTGAATGTCCTTGAGTGGTCCAGCCAGAGCCCGGACTTGAACCCGATCGAACATCTCTGGAGAGACCTGAAAATAGCTGTGCAGCGACGCTCCCCATCCAACCTGACAGAGCTTGAGAGGATCTGCAGAGAAGAATGGGAGAAACTTCCCAAATACATGTGTTCCAAGCTTGTAGCGTCAGACCCAAGGAGACTCCAGGCTGTAATCACTGTAATATTTCATTTGTTTATTTTTTATACATTTGCTAAAAATTCTATAAAACAGTTTTTGCTTTGTCATTATTGTGTGTAGATTGATTAAGGAAATAAAGTATTTAATCCATTTTAGAATAAGGCTGTAATAAGTGAACACTTCCCGAATGCACTGTTCAAGAACATCATTGAGACAGAGGCGCTGTGATACAGTATGTCTATGAGACTAACTTGTTTTAGACATTGAACAGGCCACTGCTCGACTCCAGAGAAATTGAATGCATACCAAAATGTCACAGCCTGATCTGTTTCACCTGTCTTTGTGATTGTCTCCACCCGCCTCCAGGTGTCGCCCATATTACTAATTATCCCCAGTGTATTTATCCCTGTGCCCTACTACTCTGGATTACCGAACTCTGCCTTCCCTGACCCTGCCTGCCGCCTTGTACCTTTGCCCCACTACTCTGGATTACCGAACTCTGCTTGCCCCTGACCTGTCTTTTGCCTGCCCCCTGTTGATGTAATACATTTGTTATTCCAACGTTGTCTGCGCCTGGGTCTTACCTGTACGCTGATACCAAAAAGGTCACATGCCCTATGAAAGTGACACTAAAAGCAAATAACACAGTGCAAAAACATGTGTATGGAGGAGTTGCCAAGTAGTCACATCACACAGTAGCTTTTCTATGTCCTCTATGCGTGTTTGTGCCAAGGTTGTGGGAGTTTGTAGGATGTAATGATTGTCAAATAAGCGTATTAGTCAAAAGTTTGGACATACCTACTCATTCAAAGGTTTTTCTTTATTTTTACTATTTTCTAAAATTGTAGAATAATAGTGAAGACATCAAAACCATGAAATAACACATATGGAATCATGTAGTAACCAAAAAATTCTTCGCCTTGATGACAGCTTTGCATACTCTTGGCTTTGCACACACTCTTAACCAGCTTCACCTGGAATGTTTTTCCAAAAGTGTTGAAGGAGTTCCCACATATGCTGAGGACTTGTTGGCTGCTTTTCCTTCACTTATCGGTCCAACTCATCCCAAACCATCTCAATTGGGTTGAGTTTGGGTGATTGTGGAGTCCAGGTCATCTGATGCAGCACTCCATCACTCTCCTTATTGGTCAAATAGCCCTTACACAGCCTGGAGGTGTGTTGGGTCATTGTCCTGTTGAAAAACAAATGATAGTCCCACTAAGCCCAAACCAGATGGGATGGCGTATTGCTGCAGAATGCTGTGGTAGCCATGCTGGTTAATTGTGCCTTGAATTCTAAATAAATCACAGACAGTGTCACCAGCAAAGTACCATCACACCTCCTACTCCATGCTTTACGGTGGGAACTACACATGCGGAGATCATCCGTTCACCTACTCTGCGTCTAACAAAGACATGGAGGTTGGAACCAAAAATTGCAAATTTGGACTCATCAGACCAAAAGGACAGATTTCCACCGGTCTAATGTCCATTTCTGGTGTTTCTTGGCCCAATCAAGTCTCTTCTTATTATTGGTGTCCTTTAGTAGTGGTTTCTTTACAGCAATTCAACCATAAAGGCCTAATTCACACAGTCTCCTCTGAATAGTTGATGTTGAGATGTGTCTGTTACTTGAACTTATTTGGGCTGCAATTTCTGAGGCTGGTAACTCTAATGAGCATATCTTCTGCAACAGAGGTAACTCTGGATCTTCCTTTCCTGCACTTGAAGAAACTTTAAAAGTTCTTGAAGTTTTCAGGATTGACTGACCTTCATGTCTTAAGTAATGATGGACTGTTGTTTCTCTTTGCTTATTTGAGCTGTTCTTGCCATAATATGAACTTGGTATTTTACCAAGTAGGGCTATCTTCCCCCCCTAAAACACCTTCAATTCGCAAGAGGCTGAATATACTGTAGCTCACTGGTGAAAGCCTCAGAGCGAGCGAAACAGCGCCCCTCTGTCTCTGTATGTGTAGGCCATCTTTTCTGATGCTGTCTGGTCAAAAAGAGTATGACGTTGCCGCTGGTGGCATTGAATGAAAGGGAAGCCAGCGAGCATTTGTCCTCACTTTATAAAAAATAGTATAAACTGAGTGAGCTCATCTGTGAATGGTTCTGGCGCACCATAAAAAATTGTCAAGGGAAGCCAGTTTGGATTTGGTTTCAGTCCAATCGCATCACATTGAGCGCTTGAATTGTTGCATCTGTTTGTGTTGTTGTCCTCCAGTGGCTAGCTAGCTTGCTAGCTAAAATTGTCCCTTTGCTAAATTAGCCATGGATGGAGATAGGGAGTTGGACTTGTGGTTTTACTTAGTTCTCTGTACTGGCTAATGATTATAACAACAATTCTGATCCAACTGTAAATTCATACATCGTACCCCCGGCTTGAGAGGATGGAAGTTCAACATGTAGTTAGATGTAGAAGGGTAATGTTAACTAGCTGGCCTGGCGCATCGAAAGGAAGTTAGGCTAGTGAGCAAGCACTTTAGCCAGGTAGCCAAGGACAACAAAAAACGAAAGCGTGTATGACAGAGTTATAGACCGTTTCTTCAACGTGAAAGAGAAGAGGATGGCATTGGCGTTTCTCTACAAGTAGGGTGAGTCAACATGTTTTTTCTACTCACACACACACACACACACACACACACACACACAAACACACAGAAATCAGAACCCTGGACACATCATATTTTTGGTATCTTTTAGTTTCCACTGAATTAGACTAAGCCTAGGTGATTTGATGATGTTGAAATTTTGAAGTTGAAATGGTGCTGGAAAAGTGGAGGCAGTGTCTGGTACTGCAGCAGAATGAAGAGCTGACCCAGGGCCCGTGGAGAAGCACAGAGCGAACTCTTATTACGACCCAATGTCTCCTGGGAACTCATACTCTGGGAGGGGAGAAGCTGAGTTAAGGAACACAGTGTGTTGTCGATGTGTTGTGTTACTAAGCAGATGTTTTTTCTTTGTGTCCCAAAGTGACTGAAGTAGAAAACACAGGGTAAAACAAAGGACATGTTGTTGCCGCTAAATTATCATCCTTAAGATGTGAATCAGGCCTTCTGAGTGGCGCAGCGGTCTAAGGCACAGCATCACTACAGACCCGGGTTTGATCGCAGGCTGTGTCACAACTGGCCGTGACCGGGTGTCCCATAGAGAGGTGCACAATTGGTTAGGGGAAGGTTTGGCCGGGGGGCTTTACTTGGCTCATCGTGCTCTAGCGACGCTGGGTGCCTGCAGGCTGACTTCGGTTAAACAGGCTAGCTCTGTCCTGGGGATGTATTTCTCTGCCATCGACCTGTATAGTATAGTTAACCATCCAACATCCACCAATGTATAGTGTACATATTCAGCCAACCACTCATACTATGCAATGTCTTTTTATAGCTTTTTTTTGCACTCCAGATATCTTGTATTTCTATACTTTTTCATACTGCCGCTCTATGTATCATGTACCGTGTATCTGTCTTTTGTATATTTTCGTTGTGGCATTTTGCACCTGCCCTGTGTTTTGTTGTAGCTGCTTGACAATGAAATTTCCCCCCGGGGGATCAATAAAGTATCTAACAGTGTTTCCTCCGACACATTGGTACAGCTGGCTTCCAGGGTTAAGCGGGGAGATGTTAAGCAGTGAGGTTTGGCGGTTCATCTCCCGTTGGGGAGTTGCAGCGATGAGACAAGATCGGAATTGAAAAAGGGGGTAATATAAATATACATGTGAATATAGTCTTTCACCGCCCCCATGAGATTTATGTCATAAAAACATGAGTTGCTTATTTAGAGCTGACAGCACCCTGGGCCCAGACCTAGTGAGCATGCAGCTCTGAGACTGCCTGTGTTTGAGACCAGTGGAGTCTAATGGGAAATCACCCAACAAGGGAGATTCACTTCACTCGCTCTGTCTCTCAGTCACTAGTCATTTTGCCCAAGAGACCCCACTCTGTGTCACCCAACTCAACACCGTATTTTTTAAGAGTTTTTTCCCACAACCAGACACTAGCATATCCATCCAATTCCAATAATTGTCTTGACTGCCTTGACAAGCAATGCAGATGTAGAAGCAGAATAAGGTGCTTTTTCAGACACCAAAAAGTAACTTGTCCTGTAACATAAACACTTGATGACAGCCAGTCTCCAACTATTACTCATCCATCAGGCCCAATTTCTGAAGAAATGGTCCTTTTTCAAAAGAATGTGAATCAGAGATCACCCTGATCATGACTCACTGGGGAATGGGCCATTCAGACACATTATCATGGCCAGAAGGTGGATGGAAATGTGAAGGCTCTACTGTGGACAGTGAGCCAATGATACCTATCAGGAAAAATATTATTGCTTGGTGTAATTTATTGCCTGGGTCCATTTGATTAATTCCTGAGAGTCAGTCATTGATAAGATAGCGACTAGCTATTAGACATTACAGGGTCAGGGATGATGTGGTTTAGCTAGTTTACATAAATCTCTAAAGTGGAGGCAATGACTCATATTCATTTATTGATGGAGGCCCTTATAAAGAACTGCTCCAACTAATTCCTATGCTAATATGACTACAAGGAAATCTATTGGTCTCTATAAATTCTAAAACAGACACCTTTGATGTCCTGTGTCTCTTTGCATTACATGGAAACCACTAAACCACTACATATAAATACAAAAATACAATGTAATACATTATTTTACATAGCAACATGTATGCATTTATAACCATATTTACATGAAGTATTAAGCTTGTCATTTTTAGCTCATATCAACTAAACTTTCAAAGTGCTTTGAGCCAATCAGAGGGGTCGGTTTATTCCTATTCTATACGTGGGAGGAAATGCTGGACTAAAAAGTTAACTATTGCTGCTAATTATCATCTTATTGACAATATGACCTAATAAAAAAGTCACTTGATACGAATGAAGTCAGATAAAGTTATTAATTAAGCAAATCTGAAGTTAAGACATCAATTCAATAATAATTAAATTGTGTATCCTAATTAGCGAATACACACATACACACACACACACACACTGTCACGTTGCTGAGTAGTTAAGGGACGATAGACGGAGCGTTGGTGTAGTGACATCCTTTTTATTTCGGAGATGTTCTCACGAAGCACGAAAATAACTAAGGAGAGTAGGTACGAATACAAGGTGACTTACTTTCTGCGTACACAAAGGCAGACAGGCACAAACAATGATCCACACACAGGTGGATGTGTGGGGAGCCTAAATACAATCCCCAATCAGAGACAACCCTGTACAGCTGTCTCTGATTGAGGATCATTACTCCCCTAGTTAGGGTGTGAGGGCTTGATTGTGGTCCTCCACTGGTGGGAGTAAGAGGCCATACCACAATCAAACCCTCACACACACACACACACACACACACACACACACACACACACACACACACAAACACCCACCCACACACTCTGTGTATGACTCACAGTGAAAGACCAAAGACTGCGCCAAGAAAGCTGTCTTTCCTCAAATCTCACGTAGCCTTTATTAAACTGTACAGGCAGATTGCCATCTCCCATTATCTGCAACTATCTCTCTCACTCTGTCCTGTGTCAACCCCCTCCCCATTTCCCTCCCACATTCGACATGGACACACACACAGTATGATCCCTTTTCTAATGTATCTCCTTGTATAGAGAAAGACAGTAATGAATATCTGGTTAGAGTATGCAGGCTCTTCGCTTTGGGCAGAAAAAGCCTCCTAATCCTCTGTCTGTGAAGACGCTTCACTGACTCTTTTGAGATGTGGATGACTAATCATTGTAACTGTCTGTTTGTGTGTGTGTGTGCGCGCGTGTGTTGTCAGTCCCTCTCAGATCACTTTATCTCTTCATACAAGACAGAGCAAATCCAATTAGTTATCACGTATTCACATAAAGACACTCCATCATGTACTCTTCATATGCCATCACCATTGTCAAGCCTTCTAGACTGCAATTGCCCAAGGAACTACTGTATGCTTGTTATAATTTCATAAGACGATGCCTTTTAACATCCACTTTCATGCTCTGTAAACCTTGAAAAAGTCAATATTTCCTTATTTAACTAGGCAAGTCAGTTGAGAATAAATTCTTATTTACAATGACAGCCTACCTACAAGGTCAGCCCCTGGAGCAAATTAGGGTTAAGTGCCTTGCTCAATGACACATTGACAGGTTTTTCACCTTGTCGGCTCAGGAATTCAAAGCAGCGACCTTACAGTTACTGGCCCAACGTTCTAACCGCTAGGCTTCCTGCCGCCCTTATCTTTAATGAATTCCATGGAAAGAATGCATACGCCTACATGCTGACGGCAGCACACATCAGTTAGTTTACATTTGAGTTTGATTGTTTATTAAGCATGTGTGTTGTGCTATGAATTAAATCCTTTGAATATTATCACGGCCATATATTAAAAACATGAAATCACTATAGTTAAACAGAACAACACTGCCTTGCCTAAAGCATGTTGTGAACATTTAGAAAGGTGTTTGCGTTGGAGCTAGATAAATCTGTTTAGTGAGTACAGACTAATAGGCAGGCATAAATCTAATTATAACCAATTTAGCTCAGTTTAACAGTGTAAGAATGTGTGTTCTTATTCCTCAATCAGGAGAGCTACCAGACTAACATTTGAAAGGTACATCATGCATATTAGAGCAATCTCAACAATATTTCAGGTTTTATAAATATCCAGGAACCTAGTTAACCCTCATACTATGTACCGACTGGGGTTATTTTGACCCCAGATGCATATTTTTGATCATAGCCCCATTTTTAAATACGTTTTCATGACTTAGTCAATGAACTGAATAGTGTATTGGTCACCATGAGCCACCAGAACGGCTTTAATACAACTTGGCATAGATTCTAGATTGCGGAACTCTATCGGAGGGATGCGGCGCCATTGTTCGAGGAGAAATTTCATAATTAGTTGTTTTGCTGATGGAACTTGGAGCTTTTGACCCGGTCCACTATCCTCTGTGTCCACATCGAAGGGGCTGTATTGGAGCGCGCACACACACACACACACACAGTGGACATGATTTAAATGTAACTGTAGCAGCAGCGTATGAAAGTGTGTGTGTATGTGGTGTCAGTATGCATGTGTGTGTGTATGTGTGTGGGTTGTGGTGTCAGTATGCATGTGTGTGTGTGTGTGTGTATGTGTGTGGGTTGTGGTGTCAGTATGCATGTGTGTGTGTGTGTGTGTATGTGTGTGGGTTGTGGTGTCAGTATGCATGTGTGTGTATGTGGTGTCAGTATGTGTGAGTCTTCCTCTGACACTGCCTGTTATAGAGGCCCTACTCCATCAATGTTTCCTGTAGTCAAACAGCTCCTTGGTCTTGTTGACGTTGAGGGAGAGGTTGTTGTCCTGGCACCACACTGCCAAATATCTGACCTGTTGTCAATGAACACCTTACATAGGTATTCCTTTTGTCCAGCTTGGTCAATGGGAAAGGGGATACTGTAACGAATGCTGTACCTGCGTAGAGCTCCTCCCCTCCAGCAACACCCTTATTATCCACCTGTTTTGTGTTCGTTCATTAGGTTCACCTTACGTTCTGTGTGTTTGTTTTACCCCTCATGGGTTATTTCTTTCTCTTAGTCTATTGTACGTGTTTCAGTCATTAAATAAGCCTTTAGTTTTCGTAACGTCGCTGTTTTTTCACCTCCTCTTTCACCATCACCACTCGCAACATAGATAGATAGATAGGTACTTTATTGCTCCCCCGGGGGGGAAATTTCATTGTCAAGCAGCTACAACAAAACACAGGGCAGGTGCAAAATGCCACAACGAAAAGTACACAAAAGACAGATACACGGTACATGATACATAGAGCGGCAGTATGAAAAAGTATAGAAATACAAGATATCTGGAGTGCAAAAAAAAAAAAAAGCTATAAAAGGACATTGCATAGTATGAGTGGTTGGCTGAATATGTACACTATACATTGGTGGATGTTGGATGGTTAACTATACTATACAGGTCGATGGCAGAGAAATACTTCAGTAGCTAAAAATGCGTATGATATGAGCGAGGGTAATAATAGTTTACTTAATAGACAGACTGGGTAAATTAACAGGTAAGTGAAAATTTTGCATGGTTAAATTAGCTGTACAGTTAGGTATACAGTTATATTTACAGATAAGTGAATACTTGCATGTTTACACAAACTGTACAGGTAAATGACAGGAAGAGATACTTTAATAGCTAAATGTGTGTATGATATCATTTGGGGTAATAATAGTAATTCCCTTAAAATACAGTCCTTAGTGCGCAGGGTTTAATTACAGACAACTGCACTTATTGCACATTCGATATACTAAAAGCAATGAGAAAAGGTGCAACTGGCAGGATACTAATATGCATTCCTGAGTGAATGCCTACGTCCAATAATTACTTACAATATTGCATGTGATATAATATAACAACTGTACATGAGTATGTATATACAGACCTGTCTGAATAAATAGGTCCTGAGTGGATGAGTGCTGACGGACCAGAGTTACTCACGGATGGATGCATAATTGTTAAACTAGGTCCTAGCACCCCAACAGTTCCAGATCTATGTTGCCGACGGCACGGCACCCCGGTGAGGCATTATATAGTCTCATAGCCGCCGGCAGGAAGGACCTCCTGTAGCGCTCTCTGGCACACCGTGGTGGGATCAGTCTGTGACTGAAAGTGCTCCTCTGCGTCATAACCATAGTGTGCAGAGGGTGGGTGACGTTGTCCATGATGGCCAGCAGTTTGGCCAGGATCCGTCTCTCCGCCACCTCCTCTAGAGTGTCAAGGCTCATCCCCAGGACAGAGCTAGCCTTCCTGATCAGCTTATTTACAGATACTTAGTCAGAAACAACTGAATGCATCGAAACTAAATGTGTATTTTACATTTAACCCAACCAGTTGTTGTTGTGTGTTAATTGCCTTGCTCATGGGCAGAACGGCATATGTTTCCACCTTTCCAGCTCGGGGATTCAAACTAGGGAGTCATTACTGGCCCAACACTATTAACCGCTAGCCTACCTGCCAGCCCGCTATGAGAGGGCAGTGTGGAGTGCAATAGAGATTGTGTCATCTGTGGATCTGTTGGAGGGGTATGTGAATTGGAGTGGGTCCAGGGCGTCTGGGATGATGGTGTTGATGTGAGCCACCAGCCTTTCAAAGCATTTCATGGCTATAGATGTGAGTGCTACGGAGCAATAGTCATTTAGACAGGTTACCTTGGCATTCTTGGGCACAGGGACTATGGAGGTCTGCTTGAAAAAAGTTGGTATTACAGACTGGGTCAGGGATAGGTTGAAAATGTCAGTGAAGACACTTCCCAGCATGTCAGCGTATGCTGCTCGTGCTCTCATGCATGGTTTAGAGTTGCTTACCTCGAAGCGAGCATAGAAGGCATTTAGCTCATCTGGTAATCTCGCGTCACTGGGCAGCTCGCGGCTGGGTTTCCCTTTGTAATCCGTGAAGGTTTGCAGGCCCTGCCACATCTGTTGAGTGTCAGAAGCAGCGTAGTAGGATTCAATCTTAGTCCTGTATTGACACTTTGCCTGTTTGATGGCTCGTCAGAGGTCGTAGTAGCATTTCTTATAAGTGTCCGGATTAGTGTCCCACTCCTTGAAAGCGGCAGCTCTAACATTTTAGCTCAGTGTGGATGTTGCCTGTAATCCGTGGCTTCTGGTTGGGTTATCTACTTATTAATGAAGCTGGTGACTGATGTAGTAAACTCCCCAACGTTATCGGATGAATCCCGGAACATATTCCAATCTGTGCTCGCGAAACAGTCCTGTAGCTTAGTATCCATTTCATCAGACTACTTCCATATTGAGCGCCTTGTATGTGTTTCTGTGTGTATAGTAAAGGTGATCTATAGTTTTGTCACCTCTAGTTGCACAGGTGACATGCTGCTAAAAATGAGCTAAAATGGATTTCATTTTCCCTGCATTAAAATCACCCACGACAAACGCTGCCTCTGAATGTGCATTTTCTTGTTTGCTTATGGCCCTTTACAGCTTGTTGACTGCAGTCTTAGTGCCAGCAAAAAAACATATATAGATGAAAACTATCTTGAGAAATAGTATGGTCTGCAGTTTATCATGAGGTATTTAAAAAAACTTGAGACTTCCTTAAAATGAGAGATTGCGCACCAGCTGTTGTTAACAAAGAGACCCGCCCCTCCTCGCTTCGTCTTACCCGAGTCTGCCGTCCAGTCATGACGATGCATAGAAAAACCGGCGAGATGTACAGTGGGGAGAACAAGTATTTGATACACTGCCGATTTTGCAGGTTTTCCTACTTACAAAGCATGTAGAGGTCTGTAATTTTTATCATAGGTACTCTTCAACTGTGAGAGACGGAATCTAAAACAAAAATCCAGAAAATCACATTGTATGATTTTTAAATAATTAATTTGCATTTTATAAGCATGACATAAGTATTTGATCACCTACCAACCAGTAAGAATTCCGGCTCTCACAGACCTGTTAGTTTTTCTTTAAGAAGCCCTCCTGTTCTCCACTCATTACCTGTATTATCTGCACCTGTTTGAACTTGTTACCTGTATAAAAGACACCTGTCCACACACTCAGACTCCAACCTCTCCACAATGGCCAAGACCAGAGAGCTATGTAAGGACATCAGGGATAAAATTGTAGACCTGCACAAGGCTGGGATGGGCTACAGGACAATAGGCAAGCAGCTTGGTGAGAAGGCAACAACTGTTGGCGCAATTATTAGAAAATGGAAGAAGTTCTAGATGACGGTCAATCTCCCTCGGTCTGGGGCACCATGCAAGATCTCACCTTGTGGGGCATCAATAATCATGAGGAAGGTGAGGGATCAGCCCAGAACTACACGGCAGGACCTGGTCAATACCTGAAGAGAGCTGGAACCACAGTCTCGAAGAAAACCATTAGTAAAACACTACTCCGTCATGGATTAAAATCCTGCAGCGCACGCAAGGTCCCTCTGCTCAAGCCAGCGCATGTCCAGGCCCGTCTGAGGTTTGCCAATGACCATCTGGATGATCCAGAGGAGGAATGGGAGAAGGTCATGTGGTCTGATGAGACAAAAATAGAGCTTTTTGGTCTAAACTCCACTCGCCGTGTTTGGAGGAAGAAGAAGGATGAGTACAACCCCAAGAACACCATCCCAACCGTAAAGCATGGAGGTGGAAACATCATTCTTTGGGGATGCTTTTCTGCAAAGGGGACAGGACGACTGGACCGTATTGAGGGGAGGATGGATGGGGCCATGTATCGCGAGATCTTGGCCAACAACCTCCTTCCCTCAGTAAGAGCATTGAAGATGGGTCGTGGCTGGGTCTTCCAGCATGACAATGACCCGAAACACACAGCCAGGGCAACTAAGGAGTGGCTCCGTAAGAAGCATCTCAAAGTCCTGGAGTGGCCTAGCCAGTCTCCAGACCTGAACCCAATAGAAAATCTTTGGAGGGAGCTGAAAGTCCGTATTGCCCAGCGACAGGCCCGAAACCTGAAGGATCTGGAGAAGGTCTGTATGGAGGAGTGGGCTGAAATCCCTGCTGCAGTGTGTGCAAACCTGGTCAAGAACTCTAGGAAACGTATGATCTCTGTAATTGCAAAAAAAGGTTTCTGTACCAAATATTAAGTTCTGCTTTTCTGATGTATCAAATACTTATGTCATACAATAAAATGCAAATTAATTATTTAAAAATTATAGAATGTGATTTTCTGGATTATTGTTTTAGATTCCGTCTCTCACAGTTGAAGTGTACCTATGATAAAAATTACAGACCTCTACATGCTTTTTAAGTGGGAAAACCTGCAAAATCGGCAGTGTATCAAATACTTGTTCTCCCCATTGTATATCCATGTACTCGTTCAGCAATGACTGAGAAATATAGGATATTACAGTTTTTCAGGTCCCGTTGATGGGATAGTCTCGGCCTCGCTTTCGCCTTCGCTTCCTTTTTTGAGTCCTGGGGATTAGGTCCTGGTCCAGAGTAAGTAGAACGTCCAGAGCTGCCGACTTGTTGAAATATACATTTTCATCCAAATCAACGTTAGTGATCGCTGTTCTGATGTCCAGAAGCTGTTTTCGATCATAGGAAAAGAAGAAAAAAAAATGAAATAAAATTGCATAACTGGTCTGGACATTTTTGTAGGGGTTGATACATTTTGAGTTAAATTAGATTAGATCTGTTAAATTAGATCTGACATTTTAAAGTGAACTTACAAAATTTAGAAGCCTTTTCAATACACTATACGTTTGTATTTCCTGCTGTGCCAATTAAGATAATACACCTGTACATGGGATCAGTGTTTATATCAATGAGCGTTACAGTAACCTACTATTAGAACAATACAAATTATCAACAGTGAACCATCAGATGGGAGAGGGAGTCAGTACCTTCCAGGTTCTTGGTGAACAGGACCTGTATGAGCAGCCAGATGAAGAGGAGGACCACGACACTCTTGATCATCCCCTTACAGACTGCCATACAGGCTGGTTGAGGTCCTCTTCCTCCGGATGATAAGGCATGGTGACACCTGCTGGGGAGCCAGCTCTGGAAGCTCTGTAACACTGTGTAAGTCTATGGAGAGGTGTAACTGATGGAGCCTCTAGTCTTCTGTAGGCCCCTTCCTCTTCTTCGGCCAGTTGAGCGCTGGCCATTTCTGTCAGACACCTACAGTATGAGCCTCCCACTCCTGTAGTCTCCCCTTTTTCCCCTCTTAGCTTAGAGTAGTTGTTGATTTGGAGGGTGTTTAATGGTTCTCTCATATATGTTCCCAGCTAAAAATCACAAAACAAATGTTTAAAATCACAAAACGTGATGCAGAGGTTGTGATACAGAATGATCCAACAATCCTCACATTATGCTCTGACAAGCGTCAACAAAAAAAAATGACAAAATTGGTCTTCTTTTCAAAGTCCACAAAGCAGTTAGTTTGGCTGACCCATGCTGAGTCGGTCCATTCCACAGCTGAAACGATGTCTCATTCAGTGAAAGAGTAGGTGTTCCAGGTCATTATGGCGATGTGATGGGGATATACCGATGACTTCTCAATACCCAACAATACCCTTTCTATTCTGTAATCTCTTCAGGACAGTAATCCCTCCTCCATTGCAGAGAGGTGGAGGCTGGTGGGATGTGTAGGCATGCTACCTGTGAGCCACGTGTCAGTGAAGAGAGGTCTGCAGACTGCCACAGACTGCCACAGTTTCTACTAATCATTTCCGAGAGCCTCCGTGAAGAATGAGTCCGCTCGCACTCTTTGCCGTCTTTTTAGGACAATTCATTGTTGCGCTGAAAGCTTTGGACTTCAACCACAAACCGAGGGTGACATTGACAGACAAAGGTAAAGTAAGCTTTTTATTTTAAATCAATAGTAAAACATATTGTAGGATGACAGCAGGAGTTGAATGATTAGGAGTCGATGTATATTCAACACTAAAATGTCTAGAGGAAAAGTGTATTGAGTCCATAATAGCCTAAAGGACCCGACTCTTTCATTTCTCTCTCTTCATGTCACCAGCAGGTGCATGTTCAGACCAATGCGCAGCGCAGGGATAGTGGTTCGACATATTTTATTATACTATGTATGAATGTTCTTTACTATGTATAACAAGACAAAAATGACGAACTACTGTAAACACAAAAAACACGAATTGACAAAACGTCACGTTCACAAAACAAACACGAATGAACAGACGTAAATCAAGCACACTTACTTTTCACTGTGACTGCGAAATATACGACAACGACCCACAACCCAGTGTGAAAATCTACAAACCTAAGTAGGATCCCTAATTAGAGACGATGCGCTACAGCTGCCTCTAATTAGGGATCCAACACAAACCACCACCAGACACAGAAAGAATAGACCTGTCAGACTCTGGCCATGGTTACATAGAGAAGCAAATAGGCTTCTCTATGGCCAGAGCCTGACACTTCATTTGGAACTGTGCGATCAAAGACCAGCCTGGTCTCATAGACTAGACGTAACACAGTAAACGTAAATCCGGGACACTCAAACTAATACGTAATATACAATATGTTTGGTATAGTTACATAAGACAGAAGGTTACTTGAGGCAGAAACAAAATAAGGGTGGGTGGATATATAACGCGATTGTCTAGCAACCCAAAAGTTGCATCTTCAAATCTCATCACAGACAACTTTAAAATTTTAGCAACTTTGCAACTACTTACTACTTTTTAAACTACTTAGCATGTTAGCTAATCCTTCCCCTAACCTTAACATTTTAACCTAACTCCTAACCCTAACCTTAACCTTTTAACCTAACTCCTAACCCTAACCTTAACCTTTTAACCTAACCTTAACCTTTTAACCTAACTCCTAACCCTAACCTTTTAACCTAACTCCTAACCCTAACCTTAACCTTTTAACCTAACTCCTAACCCTAACCTTAACCTTAACCTTAAAGGGGAATGGAAACACTTTAGGAAGTAAATCTAAGCCAGGAAAGGTATTCAATCCACTATTACTAAACATGCATTTATCATAAAAACATCTCTATATTTAGTATTTTGATCGGGTTTATTTGAGCTATGTTCAGCGCCATTTTAAATTGCCATAGTAACGACTGACACCAGTGCGTCACTGGCAGGAATCAGCAAATTGTCTGTGGTATTGAATCGAGTGCATATTGAGGTTTTTTGGCGAGTAGAGTGATGGCAGCCAAAGCTAGTTGAAGTCACTACTCTAGTGACGGGGACACGGGATTAGTGTGCGTTGAAAGTAGTTTTATAGTCAAAGCAAGTTTATCCGGTTATGCTTGAACCTGCTGTTATAGTGGACAATCTAACTAATACTATTTTTACATAAGTCGCAGGCATTAGGTCAAATAATTACAGCAGGAGTAAGGACCGGTCTAAGGCACTGCATCTCAGTGCTAGAGGCGTCACTACAGACCCTGGTTCGATTTCAGGCTGTATCACAACCGGCCGTGATTGGGAGTCCCATCGGGCGGCGCACAATTGGCCCAGCGTCTTCTGATAAGAATTTATTTGAATATTTGCATGGTTAACTATACTATACAGGTCGATGGCAGAGAAAGATACTTAAATAGCTAAAAGTGTGTATGATATAAGTGAGGGTAATAATAGTTTACTTAATATACAGTAAAAGTATGTGGACACCTGCTCGTCCAACATCTCATTCCAAAATAATGGGCATTAATATGGAGTTGCATATTAAGTGCTGCTATAACAGCCTCCACTCTTCTGGGAAGGCTTTCCACTAGATGTTGGAACATTGCTGCAGGGACTTGCTTCCATTCAGCAACAAGAACATTAGTGAGGTTGTGAACTGATGTTGGGCAATTAGGCCTGGCTCACAGTCGATGTTCCAATTCATTCCAAAGGTGTACAATGGGGTTGAGGTCAGGGCTCTGTGCAGGCCCATCAAGTTCTTCCACAACAATCTCAACAAACCATTTCTGTATGGACCTCGCTTTGTGCACGGGTGCATTGTCATGCTGAAACAGGAAAGGGCCTTCCCCAAACTGTTGCCACAAAGTTGGAAGCACAGAATCGTCTAGAACTTCATTGTATACTGTAGCGTTAAGATTTCCCTTCACTGTAACTAAGGGGCCCGAACCATGAAAAACAGCTCCAGACCATTATTCCTCCTCCACCAAACTTTACAGTTGGCACTATGCGTTAGGGCAAGTAGTGTTCTACTGGTATCCGCTAAACCCAGATTTGTCAGTCAGACTGCCAGATGGTGAAGCGTGATTCATCACTCTAGAGAAGGCGTTTCCACTGCTCCAGAGTCCAATGGCGGTGAGCTTTACATGACTCCCGCCAACGCTTGGCATTGCGCATTGGTGATCTTAGGCTTGTGTGCGGCTGCTCGGCCATAGAAACCCATTTCATGAAGCTCCCGACAAACAGTTCTTGTGCTGACGTTGCTATCAGAGGCAGTTTGGAACTCGGTAGTGAGTGTTGCACCCGAGGACAGACACACTACGCTCTTCAGCACTTGGCGGTCCCATTCTGTGAGTTTGTGTGGCCTAACAATTCGTGGCTGAGACGTTGTTGCCCCTAGATGTTTCCACTTCACAATAACATCACTTACAGTTGACCAGGGAAGCTCTAGCATGGCAGAAATATGACAAACTGTCTTGTTGCATGATGGTGCACATTGAAAGTCACAGCTCTTCAGTAAGGCCATTGTACTGCCAATGTTTGTCTATGGATTTTGCATGGCTGTGTGCTCGATTTTACACACCTGTCAGCAACGTTGTGCCTGAAATAGCCAAATCCACAACTTTTGTATATATAGTGTATGTGGCCCATGATGGATTCAAATCCATAACCCAGGTGTTGCCTATACCTTGCTTCTAAACCCACTTAGCCAATGGAATCATGGTTTCCAATAAGTCACCCTAACTCCAGAATTTCTAGAGTGTAATCTCAATCACAGTTTTTGCATGAACACATATCAAGTCCAGTCATATATTTGCTTAATGATTTATCTCTGTGTCCTCAGATGTGAGCTTCCTAAGAATCCCCCTGTCTGGGAATAACAGCCATATAGAGCTCCTGCAGGGTCCTCATGACAACATAGTATACGCAGCAGGCCATAGATACCTGTTCCGGGCAAACCTCCAGAGTTCTAAGACCTCTATAATGGTAGTATGACTGAGTTACATAACCTTACTGCAAACCTTACTTCTGTATTGTGGTTCTTTATATTGATTTAGCTCTATTCAGGTTGTGCTCTAAGTAGCATTGTCCAATACAGTTGCTGTAATGTAATTGATGGAGCAGTAAATATTTAGCTAACCAGTCCTTCCCCTCTAAAATGCTGTAGACTAGATTATGTTGACATGGATGTATTGAACATTGTACTCTACATGTACAGATGTAGGATCTTACTTTGACAAAGAAATGTCCCCCTCGGGGATCAATAAAGTACCTATCTATATATATCTATCACTCTTTTGTTGCTGCACAGCAGGAAATGCAAACGTGTCGTTTATTCAAGGCTTTTAAAAGGCTTTTAAAGTCTGTAATTTCCACTTTAAAATGTCACTTGATTTGCCCTAACGAAAAATGTATCAACGCTTTCAAAAGATGTCCATTAATTATAATCTACATAATAATTTACATTTCCTGTTGCTGCATGAATATTTTCCTGCTGTATTAAACTGGCTCAAATTATGATCCTACATCTGTACCTGTACAATATTTTACAGAGTCCTGTGTTTGGAGAGGGATGTAATGATCCCACATCACCAGTGAGTATCTGACAAGATGAGAGGATGTTGGTTTTATAGTACAGTTCATTTCTAAAGTTTCACATAGAATATTTGTCATACAACCCTGTAACACAGTTCTGTTTTGTCCTTCAGGATTGTCGCTATAACATCACTGTTTTACACAAGACTAAAGATCCAACCCAACTATTCCTGTGTGGAACCAATGAACAACAACATACATTGTGCTGTTACATGGTATGTGGCATACTTATACATTGCTTTTCATGGTACCATTTTGCCATTGGCGTGTTGACACGAAACGATTCCACTGCAGAACCCATCAGACGACCCGTTTAACTGCACTCGATCCAAGAGCATCAAAAACATTGAACAACACATAAATGAAAGAGAGTCATCGCTCCTCATTGGTGAGGAAAATGTCTCATTGAAAACATTACTCTATAACAATGTTCATGGCTGGTTATTAAGCTTGAATGTGTTGTCTCCAGGTTCTTCTGGAGTAGAGGACTTCTACACCACTCGCTCAGGCACAGAGGGTTCCGTGGGGATCAACAGGTTTGGGAAGAACAAACTATGGACAGAAAACAATAAAAAAGGTATGGAACAGGGCGAGAGAACAAGACATGGCCTGACATTGTTTTGTGTAGAACTGTACATTATTTCTCCTGTTCTTTTCCTTAGAACAGAGATATGTGAGTTTAGTGGCTAGCGGGCAGAGAGAGGATCGTCTGCAGGACAGATTATACGCCTTCTACATAGAAGAGAACCGAGACCCGAGTTTGGACTCTGATCTCTGGGTTCCCTGGGTCGCTCAAGTCTGCATGGTAAGCACTACTGTAGAACATGAATCATGCCTTCACTGTATGTAATCACCAGTCCTGCAGTTTAGTTCAGAAAATATTTGCAGATCTTCCATATGTGGTGCCACTCCCTTTCTGGGAGTGGCACCACATACTTAATTAAGACTATTTTCATTGGCTCCTTTGAGTGGTGTGTGCACTTGCCCACTGTGATTATCTTAGCATGTCCGTGGTTGAATGTGTGTTCCAGGCCGATCGTGGAGGACCTAAAGCCTATCTGCAGTTCAAGTGGACCTCCAAGTTGAGTGCCAGGCTCTTCTGTGGAAACCATGACAACAGGCTGTACTTCAGCCAGCTAGTGGACGTGAACACTGTTGTGGGAGAGAGGTGGAATGACACCAGGGTCTACGCTCTCTTCAGGAATGGCTGGTAGGACGACATACTGTAGATCGATCATAAAGGACCTAAAACAACACATGAGTCGCTGGTAGCAGAGACTCATAGTACAGTTCATGACATGAAGTCGCTGGTAGCAGAGACTCATAGTACAGTTCATGACATGAAGTCGCTGTGCCGCTAATACAAACAAAGTGACATAAAAGGAGATGAATAATTAAGTCTTTGTTTAGTTTTTTATCTTGAGGACGTTTGGTTTGTGCTTCCCCTCTATAAAATAAATATCAATGTAACTTTGTTCGCAAAGTATCCCTTTTCTGATCTCGAGTCAGCTGTTCCTCTTACCTTCACATGACATGCATGTCGTGAAACATTGTGAAAGAGATTTTTAGTAAGGGGGATAGTTGAAACTTGCTGAGCTCTGTGTCCATTCCTAGGGGTATGAGCGCTGTATGTGTCTACACCATAGCATATATTGACTACATCTTTAAAACCTCCAACTTCAAGGGACACACAGAGCCCGTTCCAAACCCACGACCTGGGAAGGTATGCTCAACAATATACTCAACAATATGACTTTCTAGTCAGCGCTACTCTTTTACTCTGTATGTCTTCAATATTGGACTGTATTCTGTTTATGTCTTCATGTGTTTAAGTATACATAAAAGGGTCCATCCTCTTGTAGTGTGTTAAAGACAGTACTAAACTCCCCATGGAAGTCCTGAAGATGGTGGACAAGGGTTCAGAGATGGAGAAGGTGGTCACCAGTGGGCCTCTCCTGGTCACTAACCACTATTACCACCACATCCGCGTGGACAGAGTCCAAGGCAAAGGGAATGTCCTGTTTCTGTCTCTAGGTGAGAAGTTTTGATCTCTAGATGATGAATCAGAAATGATCGGTCTGAAAGGAATGACGGGAAACCTTAGCCTTCTGAGATGTTTGGAGACCTTTAACATACACCTCTTATGGCACTGCATCAAGTGATAAAAGGTGCTGTATCGTGTTTCTGTACAGTATATTTATAGGAATGTGGTGAGATGAGAAAGTTTCCATCTTATAATCACACCAGTTTCAAGAGACAGAGGCTTTCAGAAGGTTGGAATACTATTGACTATACATGGTACTAGTCTACTTTTTTCACGCTGACTCACTGACAGACAGACAGACAGACAGACAGACACTGATTTTTTGTCTGGGCTGTTTATTTTTAATTAAGTATACTCTTATCACACTGTGCTGGGAAACCAGCAATGTAGTTCATATCCTATCACAGCACTCAAATTGGCACACAGATTTACAGTTGAAGTCGGAAGTTTACATACAGTCGTGGTCAAAAGTTTTTAGAATGACACAAGTATTGGTCTCCACAAAGTTTGCTGCTTCAGTGTTCTTAGATCTTTATGTCAGTAGTTACTATGGTACACTGAAGAATAATTACAAGTATTCCATAAGTGTCAAAGGCTTTCATTGACAATGACATTCAGTTTATGCAAAGAGTCAATATTTGCAGTGTTGACCCTTCTTTTTCAGGACCTCTGCAATCCGCCCTGGCATGCTGTCAATTAACTTCTGGTCCACTTCCTGACTGATGGCAGGCCATTCTTGCATAATCAATGCTTGGAGTTTGTCAGAAGTTGTGGGTTTTTGTTTGTCCACCCGCCTCTTGAGGGTCGACCATAAATTCTCAAGGTTCGTCACCAAACTGTTCTTGGATGGTTGGGAGAAGTTGCTCTCGGAGGATGTGTTGGTACCATTCTTTATTCATGGCTGTGTTCTTAGGCAAAATTGTGAGTGAGCCCACTCCCTAGGCTGAGAAGCAACCCCACACATGAATGGTCTGAGGATGCTTTACTGTTGGCATGACACAGGACTGATGGTAGCGCTCACCTTGTCTTCTCCGGACAAGGTGTTTTCCGCATGGACCAAACAATTGGAAAGGGGATTCATCAGAGAAAATGACTCTACGCCAGTCCTCAGCAGTCCAATCCCTGTACCTTTTGCAGAATATCAGTTTGTCCCATGTTTTTCCTGGAGGGAAGTGGCTTCTTTTCTGCCCATCTTGACACCAGGCCATCCTCCAAAAGTCTTCGCCTGCCTGCAGCCATTCCTGAGCAAGCTCTGCACTGGTGGTGCCCCAATCATGCAGCTGAATCAACTTTAGGAGACTTTCTTGGGTGCACTGACGCCTTCTTCACAACAATTGAACCTCTCTCCTTGAAGTTCTTGATGAACCGATAAATGGTTGATTTAGGTGCAATCTTACCAGCAGCAATATCCTTGCCTGTGAAGCCATTTTTGTGCAAAGCAATGATGACGGCACGTGTTTCCTTGCAGGTAACCATGGTTGACAGAGGAAGAACAATGATTTCAAGCACCACCCTCCTTTTAAAGCTTCCAGTCTGTTATTCTGACTCAATCAGCATGACAGAGTGATCTCCAGCCTTATCCTTGTCAACACTCTCGCCTGTGTTAACGAGACAATCACTGACATGATGGCAGCTGGTTCTTTTGTGGCAGGGCTGAAATGCAGTGGAAATGTTTTTGGGGGATTCAGTTCATTTTCATGGCAAAGAGGGACAATTAATTGCAATTCATCTGATCACTCTTCATGACATTCTGGAGTGTATGCAAATTGCCATCATCAACACTGAGGCAGCAAACTTTGTGGAGACCAATACTTGTGTCATTCTCAAAACCTTTGACCACGACTGTACACCTTAGCCAAATACATTTAGACTCAGTTTTTCACAATTCCTGACATTTAATCCTAGTAAAAATTAGGTCAGTTAGGATCACCACTTTATTTTAAGAATGTGAAATGTCAGAATAATAGTAGAGAGAATTATTTATTTCAGCTTTCCCAGTGGGTCAGAAGTTTACATACACTCAATTAGTATTTGGTAGCATTGCCTTTAAATTGTATAACTTGGGTCAAATGTTTCGGGTAGCCTTCCACAAGCTTCCCACAATAAGTTGGGTGAATTTTGGCCCATTCCTCCTGACAGAACTGGTGTAACTGAGTCAGGTTTTGTAGGCCTCCTTGCTCGCAACTTTTTCAGTTCTGCCCACAAATGTTCTATAGGGTTGAGGTCAGGGCTTTGTGATGGCCACTCCAATACCTTGGCTTTGTTGTCCTTAAGACATTTTGCCTCCCCCTTTTTCCTCCAAACATAACGATGGTCATTTTGGCCAAACAGTTCTATTTTTGTTTCATCAGACCAGAGGACATTTCTCCAAAAAGTATGATCTTTGTCCCCATCTGCACACCGTAGTCTGCCTTTTTTAATGGCGGTTTTGGAGCAGTGGCTTCTTCCTTGCTGAGCGGCCTTTCAGGGTATGTCAATATAGGACTCGTTTTACTGTGGATATAGATACTTTTGTACCTGTTTCCTCCAGCATCTTCACAAGGTCCTTTGCTGTTGTTCTGGGATTGATTTGCACTTTTCGCACCAAAGTACGTTCATCTCTAGGAGACAGAACGCGTCTCCTTCCTGAGCGGTATGACGGCTGCATGGTCACTTGGTGTTTATACTTGCGTACTATTGTTTGTACAGATGAACGTGGTACCTTCAGGCATTTGGAAATTGCTCCCAAGGATGAACTAGACTAGTGGAGGTCTACAATTGTTTTTTTGAGGTCTTGGCTGATTTCCTTTGTTTTTCCCATGATGTCAAGCAAAGAGGCACTGAGTTTGAATGTGGGCATTGAAATACATCCACAGGTACACCTCCAATTGACTCAAATTATGTCAATTAGCCTATCAAAAACTTCTAAAGCCATGACATCATTTTCTGGAATTTTCCAAGCTGTTTAAAGGCACAGTCAACCTAGTGTATGTAAACTTCTGACCCACTTGAATTGTGATATAGTGAATTATAAGTGAAATACTTTGTCTGTAAACAATTGTTGGAAGAATTACTTGTGTCATGCACAAAGTAGATGTCTTAACCGACTATAGTTTGTTAACATGAAAAATGAGTTTTAATGACTTCAACCTAAGTGTATGTAAACTTCTGACTTCAACTGTATGAAACCCTAACTTGAGATTCACGCTTGCACAACAGTTTGTAGGGTGTGCTTAGTGTCAGACAACTCGGAAATGAGACTGACTCATGTAATTGAAAGATATTATCAGAAGCATTACTGTAGCAATAGTCATAAATACTCATAGATATGTGTCCTCAGGGTGAACCTATTCCCCAGAATGCATCTGTACTGTCAGGGGTGTGATATGACTGGATGATGTCTTAACGCTATGATGAAACATTAACTATTGTGTGTGTTACGTTGAAATTACTGTGTTGACATTTCTTACCTACACCTTTCTTTTATAATGTTTGACTGTCACTCATATCCTCAATGATGAATGACTGCTGTTTGACACTGTGTGTGTGTGTGTGTGTGTGTGTGTGTGTGTGTGTGTGTGTGTGTGTGTGTGTGTGTGTGTGTGTGTGTGTACACTAGAGAATGGAGGGATCCATAAGGTTCTGGAGAGGGATGGTCAGGCCTTTGTCATCGCTGAGTTACGACCTTTTAACTACAACGTACACATCCTCAGTATGATGTTACACTCCTCCACGGTGAGTCAAGGAACACAGCCCACACGGAAACTTCCCCATTCAGATCCAACAGTGGTAGCAGTGTAGCAATAAGACATTGTAGTAATAAGTGTAGTAATAAGACATTGTAGTAATAAGTGTAGCAATAAGACATTGTAGTAATAAGTGGTGTAATAAGACAGTGTAGTAATAAGTGTAGTAATAAGACATTGTAGTAATAAGACATTGTAGTAATAAGACATTGTAGTAATAAGTGTAGTAATAAGACATTGTAGTAATAAGACATTGTAGTAATAAGTGTAGTAATAAGACATTGTAGTAATAAGTGTAGTAATAAGACATTGTAGTAATAAGACATTGTAGTAATAAGACATTGTAGTAATAAGACATTGTAGTAATAAGTGTAGTAATAAGACATTGTAGTAATAAGACATTGTAGTAATAAGACATTGTAGTAATAAGTGTAGTAATAAGACATTGTAGTAATAAGTGTAGTAATAAGACATTGTAGTAATAAGTGTAGTAATAAGACATTGTAGTAATAAGTGTAGTAATAAGACATTGTAGTAATAAGACATTGTAGTAATAAGTGTAGCAATAAGACATTGTAGTAATAAGTGTAGCAATAAGACATTGTAGTAATAAGTGTAGTAATAAGACATTGTAGTAATACGTGTAGTAATAAGACATTGTAGTAATAAGACATTGTAGTAATAAGTGTAGTAATAAGACATTGTAGTAATAAGTGTAGTAATAAGACATTGTAGTAATAAGACATTGTAGTAATAAGTGTAGTAATAAGACATTGTAGTAATAAGACATTGTAGTAATAAGTGTAGTAATAAGACATTGTAGTAATAAGTGTAGTAATAAGACATTGTAGTAATAAGTGTAGCAATAAGACATTGTAGTAATAAGACATTGTAGTAATAAGTGTAGCAATAAGACATTGTAGTAATAAGTGTAGCAATAAGACATTGTAGTAATAAGTGTAGCAATAAGACATTGTAGTAATAAGTGTAGCAATAAGACATTGTAGTAATAAGTGTAGCAATAAGACATTGTAGTAATAAGTGTAGTAATAAGACATTGTAGTAATAAGTGTAGTAATAAGACATTGTAGTAATAAGTGTAGCAATAAGACATTGTAGTAATAAGTGTAGCAATAAGACATTGTAGTAATAAGACATTGTAGTAATAAGTGTAGTAATAAGACATTGTAGTAATAAGTGTAGCAATAAGACATTGTAGTAATAAGACATTGTAGTAATAAGTGTAGTAATAAGACATTGTAGTAATAAGTGTAGCAATAAGACATTGTAGTAATAAGTGTAGCAATAAGACATTGTAGTAATAAGACATTGTAGTAATAAGTGTAGCAATAAGACAGTGTAGTAATAAGTGTAGTAATAAGACATTGTAGTAATAAGTGTAGCAATAAGACATTGTAGTAATAAGTGTAGCAATAAGACATTGTAGTAATAAGTGTAGTAATAAGTGTAGTAATAAGACATTGTAGTAATAAGTGTAGCAATAAGTGTAGTAATAAGACATTGTAGTAATAAGTGTAGCAATAAGACATTGTAGTAATAAGTGTAGCAATAAGACATTGTAGTAATAAGTGTAGTAATAAGTGTAGTAATAAGACATTGTAGTAATAAGTGTAGCAATAAGACATTGTAGTAATAAGTGTAGTAATAAGTGTAGTAATAAGACATTGTAGTAATAAGACATTGTAGTAATAAGTGTAGTAATAAGACATTGTAGTAATAAGTGTAGCAATAAGACATTGTAGTAATAAGTGTAGTAATAAGACATTGTAGTAATAAGTGTAGTAATAAGACATTGTAGTAATAAGACATTGTAGTAATAAGACACTGTAGTAATAAGACATTGTAGTAATAAGTGTAGTAATAAGACATTGTAGTAATAAGACATTGTAGTAATAAGACATTGTAGTAATAAGACATTGTAGTAATAAGACATTGTAGTAATAAGTGTAGTAATAAGACATTGTAGTAATAAGTGTAGTAATAAGACATTGTAGTAATAAGACATTGTAGTAATAAGACATTGTAGTAATAAGTGTAGTAATAAGTGTAGCAATAAGACATTGTAGTAATAAGTGTAGTAATAAGACATTGTAGTAATAAGTGTAGTAATAAGACATTGTAGTAATAAGACATTGTAGTAATAAGTGTAGTAATAAGTGTAGCAATAAGACATTGTAGTAATAAGTGTAGTAATAAGACATTGTAGTAATAAGTGTAGTAATAAGACATTGTAGTAATAAGTGTAGTAATAAGACATTGTAGTAATAAGTGTAGTAATAAGACATCGTAGTAATAAGTGTAGTAATAAGACATGGAGTGGAATAGGCAATAAAGAGATTCCTTTCAATCCATGTTTTAACATGTGGATCAGTTATTTGATCGCGGCTGAACGTTTGCTGATGTTCTTGTCGTTAAAATGCATTCCATCTGCATATCATTTGACGGCATTGGGGATTTAGTTGAATAGTAAGTATTGGCAACAGGTTTGAAATTGTATACCTGATTCAAATACACAGAATTGTGTAGGCTGTTGCGGTCGTCAGTCATTGTTCCAGTATTTCCTACAATATTAGAAAAAAGGGTTCCAAAAGGGTTCTTTGGCTGGGTCCATAGGAGAACCCTTTTTGGTTCCAGATAGAACCCTTTTTGGTTCCAGGTATAACTATTTTGGGTTCCATGTAGAACTCTATGTGTAAAGGGTTCTACATGGAACTCAAAAGGGTTCTACCTGGGAACCAAAAGGGTTTTTTCAAGGGGTTCTCCTATGAGGACAGCCAAAGAACCGTTTTAGATAGCACAGTGTAGTAATGTTCTTGTGGTGTTGTGTTCCAGGGGAAGCTGTATGTGGGCACCAGCAGAGAGCTGGTTCAGATTGACCTAGGTAGCTGTGAGCAGTATGGATCCCAGTGTGAAGACTGTGTCCTGGCCAGAGACCCTTACTGTGGCTGGGACGGCCATCACTGCACCAAAGCTACAAAGTGAGACCAAGCACAGCATGCTTTCAGCTTATAGCATCCGCTGTATAGATATTTAATGGTAGTGATTAAAAAATAGATTTCTCATTAATGATTACCAACATATTGGTTTCATCACTTTATGTGGTTTCCTGTGAGCCTCTTATACATGTTAGGTTTGAACACTTCATAGTGGTTGTAGTGAAAATATTAAATGGAGGGTTAAATTGCCAAACTGTAAAAGCGTAGTGTAAAATGCTAATATAGATGTTATTGACCATCAGTTCAGCTCAACATGGCCAGAGACAGTTTCTCCAGAATGGTGTAAACACACATGGCCCTTGTTCAATCAAATCAGATGAGGCCATGAAAACAAACAAAATATACATCATTTTATTGAATGTGACATACTTACAAGTCTGTGTGCAGTGTGTGTCAGTGGAAAATGTTAGTTCTCACTTCCTCACTCTGTGCTCCGTTGGTGTGATACTGTGGTTTCAGTGCAACTCTGCAGTGTCACACTACCAAACACATTCTCTATTTACTGGTCGAGTTGCTGTTTGAGTCTCGTTAACTCATACGTGTCTGTCTTTTTACAGTGATACAATTCAGGACGTGGAGAAAGGTAACCATCAGGTATGCAACAACATATCCAGAGGAGTTCATGCAAGTAAAGGTATGTAGTGTGTTATATAGCCATTCTTGAATAAATACAAAACCACTTATAAAGACAATGCACTATAATACAGGATGGAAACCATCCACAATGGTTCGCTATTGAAGTCTAAAAAGCAATGTTTTGCTCTTAGTTTATTTTCCAGGGACATCAGTTGTCACTGCAGATGGAATCAGAGTTCCTCGATCTTCAAAGTACTTCCTCCATTGCCCAACCTTGTCCAGCCACGCTGCGTACAGCTGGAGGCACCATGGCAACACCACAGCAACACTGTGCATCTCCACAGATTCAGAGCACCAGTGTCTCCTGCTAATAGAGAGCATGGGCCCTGAGCAGCAGGGAACATACAGCTGTGTGTCTGAGGAGAGGGGCTACCACAGGACCCTGGTGCAGTACCAGTTACAGCTGGACAGTGGGGCCTCTCACCGCCGGGCCTGTCTGGATCTGGTACTAACACTGGTCCTGACTTTGCTCTGCCTGCACTTGTGCTTTGGTCTTCCTTAAACCCATAATACCTCAAGAATAGTTCATGACAGCCACGTGACCGACAAGGGGCCAAGCTTCGCTAAGCCATTTCCTTTGTTGCTTTCACAATCAACAACAAACTGGACGCTGTAGAAGGTGAAGCAACTGCAGTTAAGGATTTATTAGCCTTATGTGTTTTATAATCATGCTTAATTTTCCAAGATGAAACTGAAAATATGAATTTTACAGTATATTGCAAAAACAGATTAAGTTGGTTACATTTTAGAAATATATTGTTTTACTTAACTCCTACGTTCCTTGCTAACAGCATGATAGTTGTAGATATATATGTTTCTTTATCAATTACTTATTTATATGTACAGTATTATTAAACTCTTGTACTCTTATGTCATGATAATTAGACATAAATGTGGCGAACGGCTCCAGCCATGTTTCAAGTTAAGCCATATTGAAGCAAAGGGACTTTTGTGAAATGTTCTTGCTCTTGAAACCTTATGCTTGCATTCCAGTAAAGTCAGTGTTGAAAGAGAAAAACCCAAGCTCTAATGATATCTCTTTTTTTTTTTATATATATACAGTGGGGAGAACAAGTATTTGATACACTGCAGATTTTGCAGGTTTTCCTACTTACAAAGCATGTAGAGGTCTGTAATTTTTATCATAGGTACACTTCAACTGTGAGAGACGGAATCTAAAACAAAAATCCAGAAAATCACATTGTATGATTTTTAAATAATTAATTTGCATTTTATTGCATGACATAAGTATTTGATCACCTACCAACCAGTAAGCATTCCGGCTCTCACAGACCTGTTAGTTTTTCTTTAAGAAGCCCTCCTGTTCTCCACTCATTACCTGTATTAACTGCACCTGTTTGAACTCGTTACCTGTATAAAAGACACCTGTCCACACACTCAATCAAACAGACTCCAACCTCTCCACAATGGCCAAGACCAGAGAGCTGTGTAAGGACATCAGGGATAAAATTGTAGACCTGCACAAGGCTGGGGTGGGCTACAGGACAATAGGCAAGCAGCTTGGTGAGACGGCAACAACTGTTGGCGCAATTATTAGAAAATGGAAGAAGTTCAAGATGACGGTCAATCTCCCTCAGTCTGGGGCACCATGCAAGATCTCACCTCGTGGGGCATCAATGATCATGAGGAAGGTGATGGATCAGCCCAGAACTACACGGCAGGACCTGGCCAATGACCTGAAGAGAGATGGGACCACAGTCTCAAAGAAAACCATTAGTAACACACTACGCCGTCAAGGATTAAAATCCTGCAGCGCACGCAAGGTCCCCCTGCTCTAGCCAGCGCATGTCCAGTCCCGTCTGAAGTTTGACAATGACCATCTGGATGATCCAGAGGAGGAATGGGAGAAGGTAATGTGGTCTGAGACAAAAATAGAGATTTTTGGTCTAAACTCCACTCGCCGTATTTGGAGGAAGAAGAAGGATGAGTACAACCCCAAGAACACCATCCCAACCGTGAAGCATGGAGGTGGAAACATCATTCTTTGGGGATGCTTTTCTGCAAAGGGGACAGGACGACTGCACCGTATTGAGGGGAGGATGGATGGGGCCATGTATCGCGAGATCTTGGCCAACAACCTCCTTCCCTCAGTAAGAGCATTGAAGATGGGTCGTGGCTGGGTCTTCCAGCATGACAACGACCTGAAACACACAGCCAGGGCAACTAAGGATGGCTCCGTAAGAAGCATCTCAAGGTCCTGGAGTGGCCTAGCCAGTCTCCAGACCTGAACCCAATAGAAAAGCTTTGGAGGGAGCTGAAAGTCTGTATTGCCCAGCGACAGCCCCGAAACCTGAAGGATCTGGAGAAGGTCTGTATGGAGGAGTGGGCCAAAATCCCTGCTGCAGTGTGTGCAAACCTGGTCAAGAACTACAGGAAATGTATGATCTCTGTAATTGCAAACAAAGGTTTCTGTACCAAATATTAAGTTCTGCTTTTCTGATGTATCAAATACTTATGTCATGCAATAAAATGCAAATTAATTACTTAAAAATCATACAATGTGATTTTCTGGATTTTTGTTTTAGATTCCGTCACTCACAGTTGAAGAATACCTATGATAAAAATTACAGACTTCTACATGCTTTGTAAGTGGGAAAACCTGCAAAATCGGCAGTGTATCAAATACTTGTTCTCCCCACTGTATCTGTGCTATCCCCACTGCTGACTCCAGATTCCAACGTAGGAAATTATGCCTTTCTTACACATGCCTTTCCTACACACTTCTTAGTAGTTAGTATTCAGATTTTCCTGACTTTGCAGGTGTGGTTTCCTTGTGCGCACTGGATAAATGTAATTCAACTGCTGAAAACCCTCCCACTTGCTGGCCAACAGATTTTCTGGTGAAGGTTTCATTCAATAGGGTTTCCAGTACATGTATTTTAAGCCATCCCTTTAAATACCATGTACCTTTAAGTTAGAATTTTGTTGACAGACTCAATAGAATATATGGAGAGAAAGGGTGCAGAATATTAGGGTTTAATTAAAGAAAGCCATCTACACCTTTATTTAACCAGGTAGGCCAGTTGAGAACAAGTTCTCATTTACAACTGCGACCTGGCCAAGACAAAGCAAAGCAGTGTGACAAAAACAACAACACAGAGTTACACATGGGATAAACAAACATACAGTCAATAACACAATAGAAAATCTATGTACAGAAATTTCCCCTCGGGGATCAATAAAGTACCTATCTATCTATCTATCTATCTATCTATCTATCTATCTATCTATCTATCTATCTATCTATCTATCTATCTATCTATCTATCTATCTATCTATCTAAATGTAGTAAGATTAGGAAGGTAAGGCAATAAATAGGACCATAGTGGTGAAATAATTAGAATTCAGCATTAACACTGGAGTGATAGATGTGCAGATGATGATGTGCAAATGGAGATACTGTAGTGTAAATGAGCATAAATAATAATAATATGGGGATGAGGTAGTAGGGTGGGCTATTTACAGATGGGCTGTATACAGGTGCAGTGATCGATAAAGTTAGTGAGGGAGATAGGAACCTCTAGCTTCAAGGATTTTTGCAATTCGTTCCAGTCATTGGCAGCAGAGAACTGGAAGGAATGGCGGCCAAAGGAGGTGTTGGCTTTGGGGATGACCAGTGAGATATACCTGCTGGAGCGCATGCTACAGGTGGGTGTTGCTATGGTGACCAGTGAAATATACCTGCTGGAGCGCATGCTACAGGTGGGTGTTGCTATGGTGACCAGTGAAATATACCTGCTGGAGCGCATACTACGGGTGGGTGTTGCTATGGTGACCAGTGAAATATACCTGCTGGAGCGCATGCTACAGGTGGGTGTTGCTATGGTGACCAGTGAAATATACCTGCTGGAGCGCATGCTATGGGTAGGTGTTGCTATGGTGACCAGTGAAATATACCTGCTGGAGCGCATGCTACGGGTGGGTGTTGCTATGGTGACCAGTGAAATATACCTGCTGGAGCGCATGCTACGGGTGTGTGTTGCTATGGTGACCAGTGAAATATACCTGCTGGAGCGCATGCTACGGGTGGGTGTTTCTATGGTGACCAGTGAAATATACCTGCTGGAGCGCATGCTACGGGTGGGTGTTGCTATGGTGACCATTGAAATATACCTGCTGGAGCGCATGCTACGGGTGGGTGTTGCTATGGTGACCAGTAAAATATACCTGCTGGAGCGCATGCTACGGGTGGGTGTTGCTATGGTGACCAGTGAGCTGAGATAAGGCGGGGATTTACCTAATAAAGACTTATAGATGACCTGGAGCCAGTAGGTTTGGTGTTGAATATGTAATGAAGGCCAGCCAACGAGAGAATACAGGTCTCAGTGGTGGGTAGTATATGGGGCTTTGGTAACAAAACGGATGGCACTGTGATAGATTACATCCAATTTGCTGAGTAGAGTGTTGGAGGCTAATTTGTAAATGACATCGCCGAAGTCAAGGATCGGTAGGATAGTCAGTTTTACGACGGCATGTTTGGCAGCATGAGTGAAGGAGGCTTTGTTGGGAAATAGGAAGCCGATTCTAGATTAAATGTTGGATTGGAGATGCTCTGATTTTCTCAGCCAGAAGATGGCAAGAGACAGATGGATTTACCAGAGAGTTCCTGTGCCCCAGACACAGCACGACTCCAGGAACGTCTTAAACATTTTAACATCTTGATGAAATTTCCCCCCGGGGGATCAATAAAGTACCTATCTATCTATCTATCTATCTATCCCCCCCCCATAACCTGAACTAAGACAATTTAAGGAAACATAAAGACATAACATTAGCTTAACTACTAAAACATAAAGACATACAACCATTTTAATCACAGAACAAGAACTACCCACAACCCCCTTGAGTCCTTCAGTTACCATGCAACGCGTAGCGAAGAAAAACAGTGACGTTATTCATTCCGAAATTGTCACATTCAGTTCTTTAACCCATGGCAGTGTTGGAAGATTAGTGTACATATAATTATAATAGGGAGAATAGTGTACAATAGTATTCCCTGGTCTACTGCCTGTAGTGCTGAGTGATTAACCAACATTTCTGTTATTTTTCGTTTTTTAAACAAGTAATTGACCAATGTCAGTTCAATTATTTTAATTCCATTTCGTAGTTATTTTTTCTGTGAGTTTGATGTGCAGTTTCTGTAGAGATAAATCAGATCAAGCCTGAACTCTACGATGTAGTACGGAGCTGTCGTTTCCAACAGGTCAATATTCTGCATAGTTTTTCACAGAAAACGTGGTAATTAAACTACAATAATCAATTTCGCTCGACGCCTACTTGTTGGGTCTCTGTGCGGAGCAGACATGGAGACAGAGAAGAGAGGGATAGAAAGCAGTGGCTTCGTGAGCCTGAAAATACACGAACTAAGTGATTTACAATTCCCTTATCCAAATGGGTGACTAATTTCCATAGTTATTATTATTTTTAAACCTTTATTTAACTAGGCAAGTCAGTTAAGAACAAATTCTTATTTACAATTACGGCCTAGGAACAGTGGGTTAGCTGCCTTGTTCAGGCGCAGAAGAACAGTTTTTTACCTTGTCAGCTCGGGGATTCGATCCAGCAACCTTTCAGATACGGGCAACACTCTAACCACTCGGCTACCTGCCGACCCATTAATAGCTCTTATCTAGTTGTAAAGTACAGTGCATGGAGAATGGTGTTATTTCTATTAGAAAAATATGATTTATCATATTGGAATTGGTAGGTTCGCTACACCTTATTCATGGTTTCCTTGCAAGTAAAGTTGGTGGAATAATGAGGGAATTAAGTCAAGATCAGAATACGGCATATCTTCATTTATTTATTTGATCTCCACCCAAAATCGAATAGTGGGTGAATAGCATGCTATTCTCATGGTTAAATTCTAGATCTGAATATGCAGAGAGACTCGGATCGGAATCGGTCCCTAATGCTCAGAGATGTGGTGAATCAGATGGAAAGGTTTGCATTGAGTTGGAGTAACTGTGAACATGAGTCAGACTGAGTGAAATGTGAGCTGTCAGGGGTGCGGGTAGCTACCTTGAAACACCCCCAAAAACAGGAAATCAGAGCTGCAGGGGATAATTTCCAAAACCTACATTGTGAAGAAATACCACAAAATGTTTTAGGGTTGTCTACGATACTAAAATCTTTTGACACCTCTCATTATGAGAGCCCCTTACTAGTAGGCCTAATCCATGAATGTGTAACAGGAGGCTTAGGCCAGTGTACCAAAATATAACATCTATATTAAAAAGGTCCACACTGTGATACTTGAGAGTAGGCCTAGTTAAATTTCTCCAGCGCATTTCTAACTTTTTTGTTGCGTCACAAAAACCACACACACAGATAAGATATAAAGTAAAACTTTATCATGACATACACGTTTAAAGCCCTGAGAACCATATCTTTATATTACTAATGTGAACAAAACTGAATGTGTCAACATCACTTTGGAAAAGCGCTGTTCTTTCAAAATACAATCAGCACAAACCAGTTATACAAGCATTCACATTTCATCCCCATTTTGTTTTAATGAAAAGAGAAAACTATAATACCAGTTATATCATTATCATGTCCCTACTAATAATAACAGTACAAAAATATGCACAAACCTCACAGATTTATATACGGAGCCAAAAACAACAACATAGAATTGATAAATGAGGTATTCAATAACCACTTGCATATGCACTTGTATAACACAGATCAGGTTAGATTTAAACAATTTAAAATCTAATAAAATCCAAACCATCCAGGGACAAGGATCTGCAGACTTTCAACTTCACCGTTTCCTGAGTGATGTGACCTTGCCTGTAACCGAAGACAAATCTAAAAGTGACAAAAACCGAACCAGTCTAAAATAGCATTTAGCAAGTCACTAGAGACAGCTTTCAGGTTGTATTGGTTGTGGTGTCCCTCAGTATACAAGCCAATTGCATAACTTCAATATCAAATGCAACAATGACTGCAGCCCAATGCCCTGAGGTAAGGTATTCAAGAGCTTGCTCACACACACACACACACACACACACACACACAGACAGACACAGAGAGAGAGAGAGAGAGAGAGAGAGAGAGAGAGAGAGAGAGAGAGAGAGAGAGAGAGAGAGAGAGAGAGAGAGAGAGAGAGAGAGAGAGAGAGAGAGAGCGCAAGTCTACACATCAACAATTGTAACCCACATAAGCCTGAGCTGTAAACTGAGATACCAGTGCATGTGGTTCTAACCTGTTGCCCACCCTCGTCATGGTGGTCTTAGAGGACAGCACCACCTGCAGTCTTCTACATGGCATTACATGGTTGTTACACCCCCTCCTCTAGCTTATGCTGAACTTGCTGTAAGGCTACACTGTCATACAGTCATTGACTAGACTGATTGGATAAAAACAGAAATGTCAGTTTCTAAAACAACGAGAGAAACGAGAAGGATTTTAGTGACACCACTTAAGTGATCAAGCTAACTCAGTCCATCAGAAAAAAACACAAATAAATAGCATACCTTGGTTTTGAAACCAATAACATGAACGATGAATGCCTTAATGTCTGATTGAACTCAAAAAGATAATGGAAATAGTTTAGTCTTCAAAGGATTAAGCTTGAAGATAAAACAGTTATTCCTAGCAGAGAGCTCCTGAAAGGTTTACTGGCCTCTCACAGCTGATTTTAAGGCAGCAACTACATATTTCACCTTTATAACATTTGGACATAATATTTAATCACAAGGGATTGCAGGTGTCTCTTTAGTCATTGTATATATTATATGTTGTGGTGCTCCTGTAATCCTGGCCGGTGGTCTGCACCGCAAAAGGTCCACAAAACCCAACAAATAACAGCTAAAACACAGCTTACTAAAAGCAACAAGGCTGCCCACCTCAGAGATTACAGGAGATCTGGGGTAAAAGGTTTAAAAGCAGTTAAATGCCTCACATTCAACACAGATAATGCTTAAAATCAATTTCATTCAAATCATGTTCTATTCAAAATGCAGAGAAATGACGTGAACAGTTTGAGAATGGAAATACTGTAACAGTGGATGTGTCGGAGGAATTTGGCAGGCCTGAACTTTGAATTGAGACAGAGAAACCAGTTGGCAAAACATCTACCTTTTCTCTGTCTTATTCAATGTAGAGGTTAGGCCAAAGGACCTTGTGTGTCATGCACTGTGCATAACTCACTGCGGTATATCCCTGGTATATGTCAGGTGATCGGTGCCATGCCAGGCAGAACCATACCAGGTCCAAGACTCACTCACGGGTAAGCAACGGTCTGATTTAGAAGCTAAGGAAAGCAACATGACCAGAGCTGACACCTTTGTCAGCCGGGACTATAGAAAATGGGATAGCATGGAACCCATTCTTTATCCCACTGTATCCTACCTAGTGGCTCAGCTAGCCTCCTCAGCTAGCCTCCTCAGCTAGCCCACAGCAGCTAGCCACAGCAGCTAGCCTCCTCAGCTAGCCCACAGCAGCTAGCCACAGCAGCTAGCCTCCTCAGCTAGCCCACAGCAGCTAGCCACAGCAGCTAGCCTCCTCAGCTAGCCCACAGCAGCTAGCCCACAGCAGCTTGGGCAGGGGGGCAGGGTGAAGAGGACTGAGGAAGAGGACCAGGGTAGAGGACAGGGCTAGTCTTTGGTATTCAGCTGTGCAAAGACCAGAGGCTACCACACACCAGAGGATTACGGTGTAAAATACTGGCCACCTGATTGTACACATGCAGAGCAATACTTTCAAATGGATTTCATCTCATAAAACACAGTATGAAGGAAACCAAATGAAACAAGACAAAAACCAAACACAGAGGAAACAGGAGAACAAGCCCATCCCAGTTCATCTTGGTATAATAATGTGTCCCCAAGTCTCTACGTATGTAGTCCAACGTTCCAGAGGAGTCCACTCCTGTCGCAGGGGTTCAAATCACCAGGTCAAGTCACGCTGGCTTTGCAGCGATGAGGTAAGTAGTGTACGTCTCCTTCTAGAGAGTCTGAGGTATTCCTTGAAGACAGCCTGTTAGACTTGTTAATTGTTTCTGTGGGATCCTTTTTAAAATGACAAAGCGAGTCCATAATAAGACACTTCACGATGCTTCCTGAGAAAGGCCCTCTCACAAACGGAGAGGCGAATACGAGGTTTGAAGAGGTATGTGGTAAAAACAGGTCTGGTCTGGTCTGCAGGGGTTGAGGAAAACACTTGATTGGTGATTTGGCTCTCCACTCTGTTGAATTGAACTAGGAACACACATTGATCCCAGAGTGGGGACTAGAACACCTTTACTACCTGTCTGATTATTAGATAGATAGATGCGGGGTGGTGAGCTGAGTTTGGGGCTTGCCAGTCCTAAATAGGGCGGATCAGTTGGTTCTTATAACATCATACTGTGTGTGATAACATGTCCAAAGCTAATTCTGATCCTCAAAGCCCTTTAGACACAAAGGTCATCTGTATCTTGAGTTAGATTGAAGATTAAGTACATAATTCTAATAGGCTGAATGAGTGGGTGACTCCCTGGTATTGATTGTGGGAGTGACTACTATATATATATATATATATATGAGGTATTACATTGCGATCTGTAGTAAAAAGGCTAGGGCCTGTCACCATGGCAACTTGAGCGTTGAGGTTCCATTGTAAAATTCTCAAAAATTCCCCTGATTTCAACAAGATCAAAAACAATACAAAAACACAGTTAATCCAGGTGAAGTATACTACAGCTCCTGAGGTAATAATAATAATAATAATAATAATAATAATAATAATAATAATAATTCGGAAAAACCAAAAAGACAAAAAGGCTAACAAAATCTTAAAATAAAACTCTTCAAGTTCAGTTGTGAACACCTGTCAGTGGGTTTTGGCTGAGCGCTTTGATTGTGTTTAGGATGTATTTGGGATAAGATGTGTGTGTGAAATGCATTTGTGTATGTGTTTGTGTACATGTGTTTTGAGTGTGTAGAATGCATAGGTGTGTGTGTGGGTGGGTGCATATTATTTTGAGATGTAATTGGATGTGTGAATTGTGTATTAATAAATGGGCAGCCGAGGTCGTCAGGAGCGATGAGGTATTTTGTTGTGCAACAGTGTGTACTGTATTCATGCTAGGCCTCGGTGTTGAGGAGAAGCCTGGAGAGTGGGTGGTAGGGCGGCCTGAGCTAAGGTGAGCCACTGGTGGAGGGCTCGACCGAGCAAGGCCCCTTGGAAGAGGAGGAGGAGCTGGGACTGTGGCTGTAGGCAGAGGTGGCGAACCCAAACCCAGCGCTGGGTCCAGCAGGGGGCACTGTGGCCGCAGTGGACACGCTAGTCCCTGGGGCGCCTGTCTTCTGTGCAAACAGAGTTCCTACAGGACAGAAGGACAAACTGAATTTTACAGCAAGATAAACAACACAACCAAATCCATATATTTATGAGTGTATGTACACGAACCCACACGCACACACACACACACACACACACACACACACACCTGAATAGAGTGTGCCGTTGACCTCCACAGACACACTGATGCTAGCAGATCCATTGGTGGAGATGCTCAGAGCCATGTCCTGCTGCTTCTCATCTGGAGAGAGAGAGAAAGAGGAAGTGTAAACCCCTAACAAAAAGGGAAAGGGCAAAGAACCATGGGAACTAAGATCAAACTATCTCAGCACCAAGAACCTACTCTATTCCTTGTCTACACAGGTACTGTTCAATAACATGCAGTGAGGGAGAATCGGGAAATGTCACGCACATTTCCTTGTGGGTGTCTTGCAGCATACATCTGCATAACCCACTGAGGAGAGAATCACCATCATGTCACAGTGACCCCAGGAAAACAATGTGTTGATTGTTGTACTGTGTGTGTCTGTGTGTGTGTGTGAGAGAGAGATAGATAGAGAATAACCAGCATGTGATAACATTATGGCACCAAACAAAGCATGTGTTATGACGTACATACAAACTGAAAGAGGCTGAGCTGGAGAGGCGCAGGTCAGTGAGTCAGCTAGCAGAGCGGCCTGACAGCCTTTATAAAATGTCAGCCTCCTGTATCTCAGGGAGTTGGACAACTGTGATGGTATTTGGTGGAGGCTGTGTGTTGTTTTCATGGTGCTGAGAGAGTCAGGCATTGAGGGAGCTTTTTAACCTTTATTTAACTAGGCAAGTCAGTTATGAACAAATTCTTATTTACAATGACAGCCTTGTAGGCTCAGGGATTCGATCCAGCAACCTTTCGGTTACTGGCCCAACACTCTAACCACTAGGCTACCTGCCGCCCCACTAGGCTACCTGCCCATCACTAGTGTACTTAAATGTATGAGTTTCATTGAGAAAATAATTAGAAGTGCATATCAGGCATTACTCCAGTCTCAAATATGTATAGAATCTACTGTATGTGTCGGATACAGACTGACTATAATATGTAACTGTATGGAGTGCCCAGGGGGAGTCAGGCAGGACACGTACCTCTAGTTGTGGTGGTGGAGCCTAGGCGCAGGTTCATGGGGACCTGGGAGGCCATGGCAAGCAGGTTGTGTTGGAAGGCTTGCTGCATCAGACGTTGCTGCTCCTCTGCCAGGCGTGCCATCTTTCTCTCAGGGCCCTCGGCAGTCTCCAGCTTCTCCCTCAGCTGCTCCAGAGTGGCAGCCCGCGCCAGCCCTGCCACCTGCTGCTGCCCCAGCGCCAGGGACATAGAGGAACCACGAGCCGCTGCCATCATGGAGGGGGTGATCTCTTCTAGAGAGAGGCAGGGTAGGAGAGGTAGGATGTTACTTTCATGGAAACAAAAATGAAATACATTTCAGTATTGCAAAATATATTTAAAAAAAAAAAAAAAAAAACCTCTGAAGAATTTGATAAAATTACACGATATAATGTAGCAAAATGAGGCCAAAGACTGGGAGGGAGATCTGTTGAAACAATAACTACCTCTTTTAGAGAAAAAAAACCCAGCAATTATGTGGGCCATTATATAGTATTTTCTGTAACTAAGCCGCATTCCAATAACATCAAAGGCAAGATCAGATAAGAAAAACAGGTAATGGTAGTGATCCAGCCAGATCCTATGATCTGGCCAGACAGCTGTAATCCAGGCTGGCCGTAAAGTGTCCTGCTGTACGTGGGAAACATGTTATTCATCAGTAGTAAATGGTTAAGAGACAGTGAACAGCCCAGGGTCAAACCCCCAGTCACACGCTTTGATCACAATGGGAGTGCATAGCACATAAATCATCACACAATCTACAGTACAATACACACTGGAGAACAGTGGAGGCTGCTGAGGGGAGGATGGCTCATTATAATGCCTGGAACAAATGGAATGGCATCAAACACATGGAAATCACATTGAAGCCATGTGTTTTGTGTATTTGATACCATTCCACATATTCCACTCCAACTATTACCACGAGCCCGTCCTCCTTAATTAAGGTGTCACCAACCTCCTGTGCTGCAGATTCCATAAAGTGTGTAAAGTACAAAAATACTTCTGTAAAGCACCATTAAGAAATCAGAGCATTTCTTCAACTTGTTGTAATACTTGTAGTGTACATCATGTTGACTCTACTCTGCAGTCAGGGGTACTTGAAGTTGTCTAACACTATTCTATCCAGACAATTCAAGAAAAGTATCCTGTTGTTGCGACAGAGGGCGCTAGGGGACAATGGATAGTTGTTTAGGGTTGCACTATGAACGCAACTCTCAATTCTATCTTATTGGAACCCAGTAGAGAGTGTGGTCCAATTCTATCTTATTAGAACCCAATAGAGAGTGTGGTCCAATTCCATATTATTGGAACCCAGTAGAGAGTGTGGTCCAATTCCATATTATTGGAACCCAGTAGAGAGTGTGGTCCAATTCCATATTATTGGAACCCAGGAGAGTGTGTGGTCTAATTACACTTATTTGAAGTGTGGTCCTTCTTTTCATTTGACCAAGAGGCCTACTGTGTGTTTAGGCTGTATCTTCATGCCTACTGTGTGTTTAGGCTGTATCTTCATGCCTACTGTGTGTTTAGCTGTATCTTCATTCCTACTGTGTGTTTAGCTGTATCTTCATTCAAGTATGAATTTGTATACATTTATATAAAAAACAATCTTAACCCTTAATTATTATTTAGAAGTTGTTGATCTTTTAATATTTACCTTTTTTGAGAGAGTGGACGGGTGAGGCCAGCAGGCCATTGAGGCTCCCAGCAGCCCCGGCTCCCAGTGCAGACAGGTGCATCTTGGGAGGGGAGAGGATGTGAGGGGCTGTACTGGGGGAGAAGCGGAAGAGGCTGCTGCTGTAGCTGGGGCGACGGCCCTCCCGGCGGTTACTGTCGATGGCCGCCTGAAGCTCGCCTGGAGAACTCAGACCTTTCCTTTCACACTCAAACGGATACAGATACTTCATGTACCTGAATAAGACAAACATTAAGATATGCCATTTAGCAGACGCTTCTATCCAAAGTGACTTAGTCATGCGTGCATAGATCAGAGTACACACACAATATATATATATATATATACACAAAAGTATGTGGAAACCCATTCAAAATTAGTGGATTTGTCTATTTCAGCCACACCCGTTGCTGACAGGTGTATAAAATCGAGCACACCGCCATGCAATCTCCATAGACAAACATTGGCAGTAGAATGACCTTACTGAAGAGCTCAGTGACTTTCAACGCGGCACCGTCATAGGATGCCTCCTTTCCAACAACTCAGTTTGTTAAATTTCTGCCCTGCTAGAGCTGCCCCGGTCATCTATAAGTGCTGTTATTGTGATGTGGAAACATCTAGGAGTGACAACGGCTCAGCCATGAAGTGGTAGGCCGCACAAGCTCACAGAACTGGACCGCAGAGTACTGAAGCGCATATCGCGTTCGAAAATAATCTGTCCTCAGTTGCAACACTCACTAGACTAGTTCCAAACTGCCTCTGGAAGCAACATCAGCACAAGAACGTCGGGAGTTTCATTAAATGGGTTTCCATGGCCGAGCAGCCGCACACAAGCCTAAGATCACCATGACCAATGCCAAGCATCGGCTGGAGTGGTGTAAAGCTCACCGCCAATGGACTCTATAGAGTAGTGGAAACGTGTTCTCTGGAGTGATGAATCACACTTCACCATCTGGCAGTCTGAAATCTTAATGCTACAGCGTACAATTACATTCTAGATGATTCTGTGGTTCCAACTTTGTGGCAACAGTTGTGGAAAGGCCCTTTGCACATTTCAGCATGACAATGCCCCGTGCACAAAACAGAAATGGTTTTTCAAGATCGGTGTGGAAGAACCACAGAACTGACCTCAACCCCATCGAACACCTTTGGGATGAATTTGAACACAGACTGCGAGCCAGGCCTAATCGCCCAACATCAGTGCCCGACCTAACTAATGCTCTTGTGGCTGAATGGAAGGAAATCCCTGCAGCAACGTTCCAACATCTAGTGGAATGCTTTTCCAAAAGAGTGAAGCAGCAAAGGGGGGGACCAACTCCATATTAATGCTCATGATTTTTGGAAGCAGGTGTCCACATACTTTAGGCCATGTAGTGTAGATGCAGTGACAGAGACCATGGGATGTAACAGAGCCTATGAGTGTGCAGTAACATTAGCAGCATTGGTGTTTTTCCACCCCATAAAAATGTATAAATGTGAAGTGGATAATGGAGAGAGAGCGAGAGAACACTGAGGATCAATATGGAGTTAGGAGCACTATCCATTAGATAAGACCAGTAGACTACTGCTGCTGCTGGAGAGAACAGGCAGGCTGAGTAGGCTAGCATTAAAAATACATAAAGGTTCATTAAGGCTCTCTGGTATACAGGCAGCAGTATAGAGAGCTACAGCCTCACTGAAAGCCCACCTCAATTGTTGTGAACTCTGACCCAAATCACATCAATAAATCTATTGGATCAATGGGCTCCTCACACGTGTGATGTAATGCAGCGAGAGAGGAGGTGAGTAGTTAAGAGAGGGATGTACACACACACACACACACACACACACACACACATCACAGAAAGAGACAGAGACAAACACAACCAAGCAGAATGGGGAAGAGAGAGAGAGAGGAGAGAGAAAGACTTACTGTGTGCGGAGGGTGAAGGCAGCGGAGGTGATGGAGGTGGGCAGGCTGAGGCCCTTGGTGATCTCTCTCCAGATCTTCTTGTTGATGACCTCCACCAGGCCTCCCTTCTCTGTCACCAGCTTGTAGAGCATGTACAGGTCCAGCACCTGCTTGGCCATGATGGGGATGCGGTTCACTGGGGTCCCTGGAGGTAGAACACAACACACATAAATATGGATCCTAATATCCTATTCAAGTTACTTTGCTGAAGGAGATGGAATGGTGTGAATGAGGAAGCTTGTTGCACATTTTAACAACTGAAAGAAAGTGAAATAGTTACTAAAAATATTTTCATAGCACTGTAACATGCTTTTAACAGTTAATTGCAACAGAAATGGTAAGCAGTCTTCTATTATTGAAAGTACATTTTCACCCCTCATCTTTTGCTGAAACAAATCCCCATATCGTTACTGCCCTCAGTGACAGAGGCCCATAACTCAGAGAGACAGTTCAATTAGACTGGGAAATTACAAAGAGAACATATTAGCCAAGTTAAGGCAAAGACAGCTTGACCTGGAAAGAGGGATTTGCAACCAACAAAGCGAACCTGCTCCAGACTTTTGATACAGATGCATTAATCTTGTTAGCAGCTTATATGCAGTAAAGCGTGCAGAAAGTGTGTGTGTCGGGGGGGTAGGCCTGCTAATCCTTGGCCAGCGGAGGGGGGGCACAATGATAGCCTGGTATAATGAAGCTTATTTAGGGGATTGTGCAAGTAAATCCACACCCCTCGGCTGTTAGCTGTTGTGCTAGTTCTGCCTGCGGCCAGGGGCCTGGGGCTGAGTAAAGAGGACAGCCAGGCTGATGCAAGACCACTCCTCCAAGGCACAGGTTGTCTTTAATTAGTAGTAGTACTAGTAGTACTAGTAGTACTAGTACTAGTAGTACTAGTAGTAGTAGTAGTGTTAGTAGTATAGTAGTAGTAGTAGTAGTAGTAGTGTTAGTAGTATAAGTAGTAGTAGTAGTACTAGTAGAAGTAGTATAGTAGTAGTACTAGTAGTAGTAGTAGTATAGTACTACTAGTAGTAGAGTAGTAGTAGTAGTACTAGTAGTAGTACTAGTAGTAGTAGTATTAGTATAGTAGTAGTATTAGTAGGTGTTAGTAGTAGTACTAGTAGTAGTAGTAGTAGTACTAGTAGTAGTACTAGTAGTACTAGTAGTAGTACTAGTAGTAGTAGTACTAGTAGTAGTAGTACTAGTAGTACTAGTAGTAGTAGTAGTAGTAGTAGTAGAAGTAGTAGTAGTAGTGTTAGTAGTATAGTAGTAGTAGTAGTAGTAGTACTAGTAGTATAGTAGTAGTAGTACTAGTAGTAGTAGTAGTACTAGCAGTAGTAAATAATACAAACCTAGGGTACAATATACACATAACATTAGATTAACTATAGATTGTACATGGCCTCTAGGACATTAAATCAGTTTCCTGTAAGATTGAGGAAGTGCCAACAGCCAGGTAATGTGTCTGGAGTCCTGTCTCTGTGTGGTGGATAAGATGACATCTGGCAGGATGTTTGATTAGCACAGAGAGCATTGTGACACTACCACCAGCCACCACACAGCCCATCACAGAGAGAGGGAGGGAGAGAGGTTGGGTAGAGGGTAGATAGAACAGTAGCCCAGCTTGGCCCAGCACTTCCAGAACATACAGTCTATCAAAAGCAGCAGGAGTGTGGTGTAAAAAGGCCAGCCTGAGCCCTGGTCAGACCACAGTTATTTTAATGCAGTGCTGCAAGGACATCAATCCTGCATCAAACAATTAGTACAACTGCAACGGGTCAGAGGTTGACCACGGGTTATTGATGTCTGAATTAAAAGTGCAGGTCAGCAGGAAGCCGTTTTCATACACAGCCAGTCATACGTCCCCCTGGACAATGAGGCCAGAACAGATAATAGACCTGACCTGCACTGACAACCCAGCATTTAGGCTTTAATTCACACCAATGCCTCTATTCCATTCCAGCGCACTAATATCAATGTCAAATAGGTCAATCAGGAAGCGATATAGAAAAGCGTTTTTTGCAAGAATCAGTATTTTAATTTAGACAAAGAAAAAAAAAACACACTACAATAAATCTAATGGTACAGAATAAAGTTTCAACAGGATCTGCTGAAATGTGAGCAAACTGCAACAACCCGTTTATGAAAATTATTAAACAATGTAATTAAACCAAAGCCCCTTCAGCTGGCTTTGGTTCACTTTAAACAGCTCATGTTTTAATCTGGGAAACAACCCCCCCCCCAGTCAGTCCATGTAGAAATGAGTAGCAGAGCAGAGTAGCCATGATAGCAGGCCACATACTGAACAGCTGAAGCGTTAGCTCATGTTAGCGTTAATGTAGGCCACTATTGGCTGCTTTCCCTCAAAGGGCAGCAGGGATTTGTCCACTGCAGCACCAAAACGATTTGTAATTGGCTACAGGCTTCACCTCCCATCATCCTTTGCCCTGGACTGATTTTCCCCCTGGGACAGGGCCATCAGGAGGCGAGTGATTAATGGCTGTGGAGGTCAGGGGTCATGGTGGTGGGAAGTGCTGTGGTGGCGAAGGCCCACTGAGCCACTCCCTAACTCCATCCTCCATTTGCCGTACTTCCAGTGTTCAGACAGGGCCAGAGCACAACAGAGAGAGACCCAGAGGGGCAGGAGAGGGCCAGGAGGCAGGCACCTCTCATCCCACTGGGAGAGACCCAGGCGCAGGAGAAGGCCAGGAGGCAGGCACCTCTCACCCCACTGGGAGAGACCCAGAGGCGCAGGAGAAGGCCAGGAGGCAGGCACCTCTCACCCCACTGGGGGAGACCCAGAGGCGCAGGAGAAGGCCAGGAGGCAGGCACCTCTCACCCCACTGGGAGAGACCCAGAGGCGCAGGAGAAGGCCAGGAGGCAGGCACCTCTCACCCCACTGGGAGGGAGCTACAGTACAGTGATTAAGGCATTATTGTCAGTAGTGTGCACAGCCTACTGCAGTCTAAACCAGTCAGTCAGTGAGTCACAGTTCCAGGAGAGTAAACAAAGACTGGTTTTGAAGCATCCCCTTGTCACATGACAGGTTTAACCCCCTGCACCAACCACACTGCTCCCTACAGTTCCAAGGATGCGTTCCATCTCCATGTGACAAAAAACAAGGTCATTACACGATGATCCCTGAATCTGCATTAAAGAGTTCTAGAATAAATAAATGGACTGGTTCTGACGCCAGCATGGTCAATTAAATATAGCTGATTTCACATTACTGGCATTCCAGCTGACAGGGGCTGGGGAGAGGAGACAGGAAATGCATTTTTCATAGAATGTATTGGCACGAGGTGTGGGATTTCACTACCATCCTGCTCCATCTCGTCGGAGTGAGGGAGGAAGAAAAAAGGAAGGAAGGAAAGTGAGGTGAGAGAGAGAGAGAGAGACAAGGGCAGGCAGGAGCGCATTTATAAGCCCATCATTATCTTAAGGATATATCGCTTTCTGTGGAGTCCCCTCCCACTCTCTCTATTTATACACCCCTCCCCCCACCCCATGCTCTGAGAGAGGGAAGGAGCGGATGAGGTGGATGGGACAGCCAGCTGGATAAAGACTGGATTACTGCTATAAGAATGGTGTCAGCCAAAACACAAATGGCCTCTGCCTCATGTCAGTGTCTGAGCCCCCCACCCCACCCCCCACTTCCACTGCATCACCAGCACTATCCCAGATTAGACCAAACAAGGGCCTGCAGCTCCCCACCACTGTTCTGTTCTGTCTCTCTGTCTCAGACTACAAGAAGCCCTGACTGCGGCTGGTGGGTGTTTAGTTTACCCAGGGGCCCAGGCCATTTGGTTTACATGTTCATATGTTGAGTCTGGTATTGTAAGGGCCTGCCATGCTGCTGCTGGAGCAAGGTTTGTTTTATTTTTAATGCCGGGCCGAGGGACATAGAAGGTAAAGTCCAATGACGGTATGGAATTCCTTACCTATCTTTAGACTGGGGAGAGCCACTCGCATGCATCACATGACTGACCAATTCATATCAAGTGGTAGGGAATATATACAGCGGGTGAAATAAGTATTGAACACGTCACCATTTTTCTCAGTAAATATATTTCCAAAGGTGCTATTGACATGAAATTTAAACAAGCTTCAAATCCCATTGAAAATCTATGGAAAGAACTGAAGATCAAGATTCATAGAAGAGGCCCACGGAACCTTCAAGATTTGAAGACTGTTTGTGTGGAAGAATGGGCCAAAATCACACCAGAGCAATGCATGCGACTAGTTTCTCCATACAGGAGGCGTCTAGAAGCTGTCATTACCAACAAAGGCTTTTGTACAAAGTATTAAATAAATATCAGTAAGTGTGTTCAATACTTTTTCCCTGTGTCATTTCACATTATTACACATAACTTAATTTCTGAACTTATTTGTTTTGGTTTCTTTGTATGTATGGATTACTTGGGTTGTTACCAACATCTGGTGAAAATGTCATGTCAATAGCACCTTTGGAAATATATTTACTGAGAAAAATGGTGACGTGTTCAATACTTATTTCACCCGCTGTATGTGGACACACAGCAGCCAAACAGCCCTCCTATCTATAGAGAGTTAAGATTACCCCCTACATATGTAGGAAGCCAATAACACCAGGCAGGCAGGGGTATAAAAGCACAGCTGGTGCCGGCCAGGCCCAGGGGGGAGTAGTGTCATGACAAACCATGGAAAAGAAACCCCACAACAAACATTTGAAGAGACCTTCTATTATACAGTATGTTAAAGTCAATACACAACATGTTCATCACTAGTTCGAGACTTTTTTATTTATTTATGGGACAAATCCTTTGATACATCAAGTCTCGTCAATGATAAAAGAACAACAGTAACAACTCACGGAGTAGACAGTGATCTGGAAGATCAGCACGATAAAGGAGTGAGTGAGTGAGTGAAAAGAGAAGAGAAGAGAAGAGAGAGAGAAACATGACCCTCCTCTCAGGTCATAAAGATGGGTCATCTGGTGTAATGGGGGAGTGGGATTGAAAAGGGTGGAATGTTGATAGCGCGAAAAGTGAGACTGCCACTTCAACTGTAACCCAAAGCCCTCTGGTCCCTGGAGGCCGAGCGAGGCCTGGCTGGACTACTGACTGACTGGACTCTAAATCAACAGTCCATCAGATAAAGAGGTGATAAAGAGGAGGAAATCCACCCCCATCTCCCCTGCAGGTAAACATGGCCAGGGAGATCTAGAAGAGATCTAGCCCAGATCTCAAATCCATCCATCTCAACCAGAGATCAAACCATAGCCTACACTTTTACATCTGTATTCAGTTGCAGTTTCAGTAGTCTAATATAACCAAATTGATCTGGTGTTTAAATCTCCTTAGACGTTATTTCTATCAAAAATGGGCTTGATGTCGAAATTTGACATAATGAGCACAATCTCCACTGTGTTTCTACGCTTACTCTCCCCGTCAAAATATAACATGTCATAATTCTCACCTGAGGAGAGACAGGTCTTATATCAGAGCTGCTCCTCAAATAACAGAAGAGCTGGGCTGGATTAGAGGGTAGGTAGGGGGCAGAGACCTCTCCACCGGCAGGAACAGGGCTGGATTAGAGGGTAGGTAGGGGGCAGAGACCTCTCCACCGGCAGGAACAGGGCTGGATTAGAGGGTAGATAGGGGGCAGAGACCTCTCCACCGGCAGGAACAGGGCTGGATTAGAGGGTAGGTAGGGGGCAGAGACCTCTCCACCGGCAGGAACAGGGCTGGATTAGAGGCTAGGTAGGGGGCAGAGACCTCTCCACCGGCAGGAACAGGGCTGGATTAGAGGGTAGGTAGGGGGCAGAGACCTCTCCACCGGCAGGAACATGGCTGGTTTAGAGGGTAGGTAGGGGGCAGGTGCACCATTGACAGGGTCTCGGTGGACCTCTCTCCCCCACTATTCTCTTTATAACACAGCTAACTGCTCCAATCAATGGACACCCAGATTGACAGATAAAGCCATCAGCTGGCGACCCCCATTTGGAGCCCAGCAGGGTGATCAATACAGGAGAATGATTTGCTGTGGACTGGGGATAGCATAGGGTTGGTAGGAAAAGGAACCAGGTACCCCTCACAACTCAATACAAGTCGTATGTAACGGTACTATATACACCATACTGTATGTCAGCGCAGGGCTCCTTCGGGGGCCGTTAACTATTTCAGTCCATCCATCACATGGATTGCGAAGGAGAGGAATCCCAACTCCAGTCAAACACAACAGGACAGAGAGAGAACTATAGAGAGAGAGAGAGAGAGAGAGAGAGAGAGAGAGAGAGAGAGAGAGAGAGAGAGAGAACTATAGAGAGAGAGAGAGAGAGAGAACTATAGAGAGAGAGAGAGAGAGAGAACTATAGAGAGAGAGAGAGAGAGAGAGAACTATAGAGAGAGAGAGAGAGAGAGAGAGAGAGAACTATAGAGAGAGAGAGAGAACTATAGAGAGAGAGAGAGAACTATAGAGAGAGAGAGAGAGAGAGAGAAAACTATAGAGAGAGAGAGAGAGAGATAGAACTATAGAGAGAGAGAGCTCATTCACTGTTAAGCCACTAACACCTCTGTCTGATCACAGCCAAATTACCCTGTTCCTCAAAAGATCATACATAGAAGCAACCACAAATTCACAGCCCAATAAGCTGTACAACATCAAACATTCATACAGATAGGCTCAAAACAGCACAGAGGAATACCAGAAAGCAATCAGTAACCAAAAAATCAAATCAACCCTAAACAACTTTCTGGATACAATGTACGCTCACAGTAAAGAAGGCGTCAATCTAGCTGTAAATAACATCAATTATATATTTAGGCAAACAGCAGAAACAGCACAATTAAAGCTGGGATCAAACAAACCAAACAGAAATACAGAAGACAAATGGTTTGATACAGATTGTAAAAACATTAGGAAAAAACGTAGAACACTATCGAACCAAAAACACAGAGACCCAAACAACAGAGAACTACGCCTTCAGTACTATGAGACATTAAAATCATATAAACGTACACTCAGAATCAAGAAATCCCAGTACAACAGAAAGCAACTGACACTAATTGAGGAGTCCATAAATAAAAACAACTTCTGGCAAAATTGGAAAAACCTAAACAAACCCAAACAACAGGAATTATTGATACAAAATGGTGACATTTGGACAAATCACTTTAAAGCATCTACAACACTGTTGACACTCAGGATAATACTGAACAGTGCCAAATTTATGAAAAGTTAAACAAACTGGAAAAATCTATAAAGGAACCAAAATCCTTTAGACTCCCCAATTACTGAGCAGGAGCTCCTTAAAAAACTTCAAGCCCTCAAATCAAAAAAAGCATGCGGACCTGATGGGATCCTAAATGAGATGCTCAAATTCACTAGTGAAAAATATCAATTGGCTATATTAAAATTGTTTAACTTGATCCTGAGTGTAGATTACTTCCCTGACATCTGGAACCAAGGACTCATAACACCAATCTTTAAAAACGGAGACAAATCTGACCCTTACAATTACAGAGGGATTTGTGTGAACAGTAACCTGGGGAAGGTTTTCTGTAGTATTATAAATGTAAGAGTCCTAAACTTCCTTAATAAGCACAATATCCTGAGTAAAAGCCAAATTGGATTTATACCAAAACATAGAACAACAGATCATATTTACACCCTACACACCCTAATAGATAAACACGTCCACAAAAATAAGACAAAACTCTATACTTGCTTTATTGACTTCCAAAAAGCATTTGATTCTATCTGGCATACAGGACTGTTCTACAAAGTCATTGAAAGTGGTGTAGGGGGTAAAACATATTACATTATAAAATCAATGTATACAGGCAACATGTGTAGCATAAAAATTGGCAAGAAACAAACTGAATCATTTAACCAGGGGCGGGGCCTCCGCCAGGGTTGCAATCTCAGCCCTGTGCTATTTAACATTTACATCAATGAATTGGCCAATATTCTAGAAAAGTCCTCAGCCCCTGGTGTTAGTCTCCACAATACGGAAGTTAGATGCCTGCTCTTTGCAGATGACCTGTGCCTGCTTTCACCCACAGCACATGGTCTACAGCAGAGCTTGGACCTGCTAGAGCAGTACTGTCAGACCTGGGCCCTGACAGTAAACCCCAAAAAGACCAAAATAATGATTTTCCAGACAAATTCCAGATCCCAGGGAATAAAACCAAAGTTCTCAATTGGTGCAAAACATATAGAGTATTGCACACAATACAACTATTTAGGTTTAAAAATAAGTTTTACTGGACACCTAAATAATGCAGTGAATGAACTGAGAGACAAAGCACGCAGGTCATTCTACGCCATTAAAAAACAAATCCAAATTGAAATACCTATTACAATTTGGCAAAAACTAATTAAATGTGTGATTGAACCAATCGCACTCTATGGCAGCGAGGTGTGGGGTCCACTTACAAAACAAGATTTTACCCACTGGGACAAACATCCCATTGAGACCTTGCACGCTGAACTTTGTAAGATTCTCCTACATGTCCAGAGGAAAACTACAAACAATGCATGCAGGGCAGAATTAGGCCGATATCCACAAATATTAAAAACTCAAAAAAGAGCAATTAAGTTTTGGAAACACCTAAAACACAGTGACCCCCTCTCATATCATTACCAAGCCCTGCAATACCAAGAGTTGAGCAAAGATAAGAGTCCCTTCATCCAACTGGTCCGGGGGCTGAGTTCACAAACTTGTTCCACTAACACACTGAAGCCTCAGGACCAGAACATCCAATCAATCAGAATTAACCAAATTACAAAACATCTAAAACAAAACTACATGACCTATTGGAAAACACAAACACAAGCACAAAGCAAAATGCAGTGCTATTTGGCCCTAAATCGACAGTACACCATGGCAAACTATCTGACCATGGTGACTGATCAAAACCTCAGGAAAACCTTGACAAAGTACAGGCTCAGCAAGCACAGCCTTGCTATTGAGAAGGGTAGACACAGGAAAACCTGGCTCCCTGTAGAGGAAAGGCTGTGCAACCACTGCACCACAGCAGAACCAGAGACAGAGCTGCATTTCCTGACAAAATGTCAAAAATATAAAACTATCAGAGATAGTCACTTCCCCAAATTTGAACAAGTAGTCCGGGGCTTTGAGGACCTCTGAAATAGAAAGGCTGCCGATCCTTTTGGGGGAAGACATGGACAGCTGTGCGCTGGCAGCATGCTATGTTGCTGCCTGACACAAGTTGAGGGACAGTGCCTGACATATTTAATGCCTTTTTTTTTTTTTTCTTCCTGTTGTTATTTGTTCTTTGATGTAATTATATATATTTTTTAAATATGTGTATGTATGTATGTATGTATGTATGTATGTATGTATGTATGTATGTATGTATGTATGTATGTATGTATGTATGTATGTATGTATGTATGTATGTATGTATGTATGTATATATATATATATATATATATATATATGTGCGTGTGTATGTATATGTATATATATATATATATATATAAAATAGAAAAAAAAAAAAAAATATATATATATATATATATATAAATATATAGAAAAAAAATAAAAAATAATAATTTCTTTTTGGATGTATGATACTTTGGCAATATGTACATTGTTGCGTCATGCTAATAAAGTGAATTTAATTGAAAATTGAATTGAATTGAGAGAACTATAGAGAGAGAGAGAACTATAGAGAGAGAGAACTACAGAGAGAGAGAGAGAGAGAGAGATATAACTATAGAGAGAGAGAGAGAGAGAGAGAGAGAGAGAGAGATAGAACTATAGAGAGAGAGAGAGAGAGAGAGATAACTATATATAGAGAGAGAGAACTATAGAGAGAGAGAGATAACTATATATAGAGAGAGAGAACTATAGAGAGAGGGAGAGAACTCTATAGAGAGAGAGAGAGAGAACTATATATATAGAGAGAGAGAACTATAGAGAGAGAGAGAGAGAGAGAGACATAGAACTATAGAGAGAGAGAGAGAGAACTATAGAGAGAGAGAACTATAGAGAGAGAGAGAACTATAGAGAGAGAGAGAGAGAGAACTATAGAGAGAGAGAGAGAGATAGAACTATAGAGAGAGAGAGAGAGAAACACTCACACTGACACAACCACACACTCACACTCACATTGACACTGACCCATCTTCACTCACACTAACCAGATATAGACACTCACACTGACCCATCCACACACACACTCACAAACACACACACACTCACACTGACCCATTCACAAACACACACACACACACACCGACCCATCCACACTCACTCCTGCACACACACATTAACATACACAATCAATAACTCAAACTCACCCAAACACTCACACATACATTATCTTACACAGTGGAGGATATGAACAGACACACTCACACGTACATATAGAAATACCTACATGACACTTTGGAGAAACAATATCATCTGAGGAATGTTCTGTATTGTCTCACCCTTAGTAACCTAGTTAGTCTTAGAAATATAGTCGCTCTCTTGTAATAGTCATTCTTAATATTCATACTTTTTGCAATGAGACCACTAACAATTAGCATGTGGAACATCCAGGGCCTAAACTCGACAGCCTTAGGACTGAAGAGTATGGCCCTGGAGTTCAACAAAAACGTAAAAGATGATGATATCATTATTCTGCAGGAGACATGGTGTTTTTTCCTGTTGTTATTTGTTCTTTGATGTAATTATATTTTAAAAAATATATATATGTGTATGTATGTATATGTATGTATGTATATATATATATATATATATATATATATATAAATAAAATAGAAAAAATATATATATATATATATAAAAGAAATTTTTTTTTATGTATGATACTTTGGCAATATGTACATTGTTGCGTCATGCCAATAAAGTTAATTGAATTGAATTGAAAATTGAGAGAGAGAGAACTATAGAGAGAGAGAGAGAGAGAGCTATAGAGAGAGAGAACTATATATATATATATAGAGAGAACTATAGAGAGAGAGAGATAACTACAGAGAGAGAGAGAGAACTATATAGAGAGAGAACTATAGAGAGAGAGAACTATAGAGAGACAGAGAACTATAGAGAGAGAGAACTATATATATATATAGAGAGAACTATAGAGAGAGAGAGAGATAACTACAGAGAGAGAGAGAGAGAGAGAGAACTATATAGAGAACTATAGAGAGAGAGAACTATAGAGAGACAGAGAACTATAGAGAGAGAGAGAGAGAACACTATAGAGAGAGAACTATAGAGAGAGAGAACTATAGAGAGAGAGAACTATAGAGAGAGAGAGAACTATAGAGAGAGAGAGAGAGAGAACTATAGATAGAGAGAGAGAACTATAGAGAGAAAGAGAACTATAGAGAGAGAGAGAGAACTATAGAGAGAGAGAGAGAGAACTATAGAGAGAGAGAGAGAGAACTATAGAGAGAGAGAGAGAGAGAACTATAGAGAGAGAGAGAGAGAGAACTATAGAGAGAGAGAGAGAGAACTATAGAGAGAGAGAGAGAGAACTATAGAGAGAGAGAGATAGAGACGTTAACGTTCCAACGTTCGGATTGAAATGTTGTCAAATAGAGTAGGGAATCGTCACAGCTCTATTCGTTCTGTTTCTATCTGCAGCGTTTCCATCACTGAATACACTTCACAACCAAGTGGATTGATTGAGGAAAGGACAGGAAGAGGTGGGGGGTGGGGAGAGAGGAAGAAAGAAACACACTAAAACATAAAAGAAGGCGGGGCCCCTGATGGTACAGAACTAAACAAATAAGATTCCCATCTAGCTAACATCAGGAAAACCTCCATTTCCTTTTGTTTTGAATTGAGGGAAAACAGAGGATCGATGCGTCTGTCTGTGGATGAGCCTGCATCTAAATACAGCTTTTTAATTTGGACGGGTGGGGTTTTAAAATTACCCAAGACAATCTCAGGCCTCTAACATATCAACACGCTGACCACATCTTTGATTAAAAAAAGAGTTGTCCTTTTTGGCATCTGTCTAGAAGGCATTGCTTATAAAGCAGTGTCTATCTGACAGCGCTGGGCTGGGGTTGGCCCTGCGGTTCCCACCCTTTACTTCCTCAGGGGCCCACTCTACTCTGCCAGCCCATCCACAGCTCCTGCCTGCCTGTCTGGACCAGCCTCAGACACAAATAGCACCATATTCCCCATATATTGCACAACTTTTAAGCAGGACACAGGTCAAAAGTAGTGCTCATATGACTCGGGTCAAAAGTAGTGCTCATATGACTCGGGTCAAAAGTAGTGCTCATATGACTCGGGTCAAAAGTAGTGCTCATATGACTCGGGTCAAAAGTAGTGAACTATATAGGGAATAGGGTGCCATTTGGAACGCCCATTTCCAAGGGAAATGAAAGACTGTGGAAAGAAGGGAGACATGCAGGGCTGATGTCTCCCTTCTCTCCACTTCCCTTCTGATGCCTATGTAGTTCTGGCACCCTCTGTCGTCCGTCCGTCCGTCACCTTTATCCCTCCTCCCTCTCAGTCCAGACACGTGGCGGTCTTTCCCTCGTCTGCTGTCCGTCAGTGTTCCCCCTATCAAAAAGGCCGGGCCCCCCAGTTTTAGGGGCTCATTAATCATTCTCTGTAGGACAGAAGGCCCCTTAATCCAGCTCCTCCCCCACTGCCTGCCCTGCACACTACTCTGGGCCCCTATCCCCCACGGTGTCCCCCACAGTGTTATCAAGTTTCAGTGGCTGTAACTGTAGTACAATAAACAGAGGGACAGAGGGTGAGGAGAGAAGAGAAGAGAAGAGAGGAGCGGGGGAGGGGAGGGGAGAAGAGAGGAGCGGGGGAGGGGAGGGGAGGGGAAGGACAGAGACAGAGGGGAGATTTTCCAGTACCATCACATTTCTATTCTAGCCCCAGTCACTGTTCTTTACAACCATGTTTCACACACTTCTCATAAGGAACTGAATCTGTGAGCTAGTCATCTATATAACGGGATGCTACACTCATGGTTTTAGTAGTGTAGTGAAACCAGAACGAAATACAAATACATGGTTTCTAGATCAGGGCACCATGTGAGTAGCCTGCCGTTTTACCACCTCACGGACTAGTGGGGAAGGTTAGATTCAACAGGTTTGGATTCAGTTGGAAACCATTTTACTCACACAACATAGTATGGACAGATGTACTCATATGACAGAGCTGGTAAAACTCTCAGGCAAGTCATTTCCAGAAACTGTTCAATGAAAATAAAGCCCTATTAAACAAGCTACAGAATGTTCCCATTGTAGCTCTGCTATAGTGTGTGTGTGAGAGAGAGAGAGTGTGTGTACCGTACAGCGAGCCTCCCTGTCCTGTATGAGGGAGGTGTGAGCTCTGTAGTGTGTGTGTGTGAGAGAGAGAGAGTGTGTGTGTGTGTGTGTACCGTACAGCGAGCCTCCCTGTCCTGTGTGAGGGAGCGCTGTAGTGTGAGTGAGAGAGAGAGAGAGTGTGTACAGTACAGTGAGCCTCCCTGTCCTGTGTGAGGGAGGTGTGAGCGCTGTAGTGTGAGTGCTAGCTCTGCTCAGAAGGGTGATGTAATGCAGACATGGATCCTTTAGAGCCCATTCGTGGTGTAATTGGTGGGGACAGAGCTCTCCATCTCTGGGTTAGTGTCAGGGACTTCCTCACGTCCCCCGCTGGGCGTCCACTGTTCCCACGCCGCTAAACTATGCAGCGCGAGCCACCGATACATCGCCAAGCCAACGTGACTGACAGCCTGGGAACATTAAGACTATTAGGGCAACTACTGCTAGCCTCGAGATTCAGTCACTAGCCAATAGGCTGGGCTGAACCGTGGTGCCAGCCTCGAGATTCAGTCAATAGCCAATAGGCTGGGCTGAACCGTGGTGCCAGCCTCGAGATTCAGTCAATAGCCAATAGGCTGGGCTGAACCGTGGTGCCAGCCTCGAGATTCAGTCACTAGCCAATAGGCTGGGCTGAACCGTGGTGCCAGCCTCGAGATTCAGTCACTAGCCAATAGGCTGGGCTGAACCGTGGTGCCAGCTTCGAGATTCAGTCAATAGCCAATAGGCTGGGCTGAACCGTGGTGCCAGCCTCGAGATTCAGTCACTAGCCAATAGGCTGGGCTGAACCGTGGTGCCAGCCTCGAGATTCAGTCAATAGCCAATAGGCTGGACTGAACCGTGGTGCCAGTCTCGAGATTCAGTCACTAGCCAATAGGCTGGGCTGAACCTTGGTGCCAGCCTCGAGATTCAGTCACTAGCCAATAGGCTGGGCTGAACCGTGGTGCCAGCCTCGAGATTCAGTCACTAGCCAATAGGCTGGGCTGAACCGTGGTGCCAGCCTCGAGATTCAGTCAATAGCCAATAGGCTGGGCTGAACCGTGGTGCCAGTCTCGAGATTCAGTCACTAGCCAATAGGCTGGGCTGAACCGTGGTGCCAGCCTCGAGATTCAGTCAATAGCCAATAGGCTGGGCTGAACCGTGGTGCCAGCCTCGAGATTCAGTCACTAGCCAACAGGCTGGGCTGAACCGTGGTGCCAGCCTCGAGATTCAGTCAATAGCCAATAGGCTGGGCTGAACCGTGGTGCCAGCCTCGAGATTCAGTCACTAGCCAATAGGCTGGGCTGAACCGTGGTGCCAGCCTCGAGATTCAGTCAATAGCCAATAGGCTGGGCTGAACCGTGGTGCCAGCCTCGAGATTCAGTCAATAGCCAATAGGCTGGGCTGAACCGTGGTGCCAGTCTCGAGATTCAGTCACTAGCCAATAGGCTGGGCTGAACCGTGGTGCCAGCCTCGAGATTCAGTCAATAGCCAATAGGCTGGGCTGAACCGTGGTGCCAGTCTCAAGATTCAGTCAATAGCCAATAGGCTGCGCTGAACCGTGGTGCCAGTCTCGAGATTCAGTCAATAGCCAATAGGCTGAACCATGGTGGAGTTACTGTAGTTCAACAAATCCAAATCAATGCACAGGGTCACGGATGTAATGGCAGGATACAGGGACATTCTTAAGCTCTGAGCTCCAACAACGCAGGTTAAAGAGAAGAGAATGAAACAATAATAAATAATACGAGTAATAATACGAAGTAAAATAATAGAATAGAAAAAGATCACAAGACGGCATATATACACTGACTGTACAAAACATTAGGAACACCTGCTCTTTCCATGACACATACTGACCAGGTGAATCCAGGTGAAAGCTATGAACCCTTACTGATGTCACTTCTTAAATCCCCTCCAATCAGTGTAGATGACGGGTAGGAGTCAGGTTAAAGAAGGATTTTTAAGCCTTGAAATAACTGAGACATGGATTGTGTATGTGTGTCATTCAGAGGGTGAATGGGAAAGACAAAAAGATTGATTTGAACAGGTTATGGTAGTAGGTGGGGGGGTGGGATGCAACTCAATAACAGGAAGGTGATCCTAATATTTGGTATACTCAGTGTATATTTACAACTAGTATTAAATTCTATACAGCTGCTGTGTGTAAGTGTGTAAACAAGGATACTTGTCCATAGAGTGACGAGTGAGTAACAAAGATACATAGCCATTGGGGGTGAGGGGGCAGGAGGGGCATGAGGTCCGGGGGGCAGGAGGGGCATGAAGTCCGGGGGGCAGGAGGGGCATGAGGTCCGGGGGGCAGGAGGGGCATGAGGTCCGGGGGGCAGGAGGGGCATGAGGTCCGGGGGGCAGGAGGGGCATGAGGTCCGGGGGGCAGGAAGTCCGGGGGGCAGGAGGGGCATGAAGTCCGGGGGGCAGGAGGGGGACAGGGGGAGCAGGTATGATGATCTGGGGGTCGAAGCTACTGGTCAGTCTGTCAGGTTTTGACATGATGCTAAACAAGCATCAACTCAGTTTCTCAGTCCAGTCCTGACTGTTCTGGTTAAATGTTCTGGTTAAATGACACAGACAGACTGTTTTCCAGTCCAGTCCTGACTGTTCTGGTTAAATGTTCTGGTTAAATGACACAGACAGACTGTTTTCCAGTCCAGTCCGGACTGTTCTGGTTAAATGCTTACAGCATTACAACAGAGACCTACATCTTTACTACTACAGAGGATTTCCCTGTAATAACCTTAGCTCTTCCTCCAATAGCCAAACAGGTTTGTTGATGCCTCAACTTCTCACAGTACACTAGACACTACACCATGCTGGGCGATATACTGTTTATACCGTATCAAATCAAATTGTATTTGTCACATGCACCGAATACAACAGGTGTAGACCTTACTGTGAAATGCTTACTTACAAGCCCTTGACCAACAATACAACAGGTGTAGACCTTACAGTGAAATGCTTACTAACAAGCCCTTAACCAACAATACAACAGGTGTAGACCTTACAGTGAAATGCTTACTAACAAGCCCTTAACCAACAATACAACAGGTGTAGACCTTACAGTGAAATGCTTACTAACAAGCCCTTGACCAACAATACAACAGGTGTAGACCTTACAGTGAAATGCTTACTTACAAGCCCTTAACCAACAATACAACAGGTGTAGACCTTACAGTGAAATGCTTACTAACAAGCCCTTAACCAACAATACAACAGGTGTAGACCTTACAGTGAAATGCTTACTAACAAGCCCTTAACCAACAATACAACAGGTGTAGACCTTACTGTGAAATGCTTACTAACAAGCCCTTAACCAACAATACAACAGGTGTAGACCTTACTGTGAAATGCTTACTTACAAGCCCTTGACCAACAATACAGATTTAAGAAATTCCACAAATGAACTTCTTTAACAAGGCACACCTATTAATTTAAATGCATTCCAGGTACCTACCTCATGAAGCTGGTTGAGAGAATGCCAAGAGTGTGCAAAGCTGTCATCAAGGAAAAGGGTGGCTACTTTGAAGATATAGGTTACTAAATGATTCCATATGTGTTATTTCATAGTGTTGATGGCTTCACTATAATTCTACTATGTAACAAATAGTAAAAATAAAGAAAAACCCTTGAATGAGTAGGTGTGTCCAAACTTTTGACTGGTACTGTACATACACACATATATATATATATTGCACACATGGTACAGAAACGGTATGATGGTATGAAAATCTGGCCCAACCCAACACTATAAGCTCTACTATACAAGCTTCTGACTTACTAAACTTTGTTGTCAAAGTATAAAACATGAGATCTCAACTCATTCACAGGGTCAGTTAACTGATGGAGGTTCCTCGGGTCTCCAACGAACCAGGAACATCCACTTTTAGTTTTAACGCTCCACATTTTTGGAATCACTTACAAAATTCATGCTATCTTTTTTTGTTGGAGAGGGATGTGCAGGGTGTTACACACTTGTCTTAACCCCCTCTCTCTCCGTCCCTTGACACCCTAAACAGAAGTCTCTCACACTCACCCTGTCCATCAGACCTAGGCACCATTAATCATCTCAAGTGGACAGCGCTGACAGGCAGTTGGTTTCTTTACACTGGGGTTTTTTTCTTCGTAAAGTGCTCATTGCTGCCACAGTCTCCCTTACTGCCTACCTTACAGTCTCCCTTACTGCCTACCTTACTCCATCCCATGTCAGAGCAGGAGCAGGAGGTGAGGGAGGTGTCAAACCAAAACAAACAATCACCCATCTGCTTAAATCGAAGCCTTTGAGGCGGTTAATAGCAGAACAGTGACAAAGTTTTCTACAGCGAGAAAACAAGAAGTGAAATGGATATGATAAACAATAAGGTTACAGGAAAACACGGAAGTTAAACTCTCCTGAGCCCTCAGCCACCAGTAGAAGCTAAAAGCTCCTGAGCCCTCAGCCACCAGTAGAAGCTAAACTCTCCTGAGCCCTCAGCCACCAGTAGAAGCTAAACTCTCCTGAGCCCTCAGCCACCAGTAGAAGCTAAACTCTCCTGAGCCCTCAGCCAC
>CM042381.1:1794415-1859415 GCA_023634145.1 Thymallus thymallus
TGGTTTGCCATGTTTGCTAGATACAGATATTCATAGGCTTTTACACATTGCCTAATTTTCCTATTATTTAACAGCTTAGCTGAATATGGACTAACGACTGACACTATTGTGGCTACTGTAACTGACAATGCATCCAACTTCGCAAAGGCATTTGAAGAGTTCAATATCACAGTTGTTTCAGAGGAACAAGACGAGACAGAAGAGCAGGAACAGGATCTTTCATACATTACAACAGATCCAGAGGGAGAAGAAGTGTCAGAGTGCCATCATTCTACCACCCCATATCAGGAGTGCCACACACACTGGGTTTGGTTTCAACCACTGATGCCAAAAAAACACAGACAATCCAACTCTCTCTAGGCTGAATCATTCATCAATGGCAAAGTGCTCAGCCCTATGGAATGCTTCTGGCAGACCAGAATCTGCTGAAATACTCAATGAATTAACCGACCAGCAACTCAAGACACCCTGCATTTGTAGGTGGAATTCTCTTTATGACTGTTTGAGTCAGCTGACATTTCTTCGGGAGAAGCTTCATGAGATCATGCCTGCCTTGCAACTCCCACCATTCGAAGAAGTAGGAATACTGCAGAGTCATCAAGCCCATTGCTATTGATCGCCTTCAAGGTCAGACCTCATGCTACTATGGTGACCTCCTACCTACCCTCTTTACTGTTCAGGCTGAACTATATGACCTGCAAGCCTCAAACCTGCGGTACTGCTCACATATTTTTCAAGCCACCATAGCTGGCTTTGAGAAAAGGTTCAATAGCTCCTTACAGCTGGAGACTAATGTCAATGAAGCCATCCTGGCTACAGCAACCCACCCATTTTTCAAGATGAGGTGGTTGACTCCCAAACTAACTGCAGAGAAGAAGAGGAAACATTAACTCATCCTGCACTCAGCTGAAGAGCTTGGTCTTCTGTCAGGAAGTGACACTGCTTCGTCAAACACCACTGAAGAGAATGAGGATGACCTCTTCACCTTCAGAAAATCTGTACAGTAAACTGCAATTTCAGGAGATGTTTTTACATTTTTGTGTTAAATGGAAAATTCCTGTATTGAATGTAAATAGATGACAACCTTGTTTCACTGTCAGCGTCTACTGTCTCCAATCCCAACAACAGGAAATGACAGCCAGGTGGGGAGATGTTACCAAGCCACAGCAAAGCACAGTTGGAGACCCTTCACTTCCTGGAGGACCCCAGGGAGGACCTGTCTTCACTGGATTCATATCCACTGATCAAGCTACTCTGTGAGACTCAACACCACTTTGCCATCATCTACACCAGTTGAGCGTCTCGTTTCCTTTGCCGTCAGGGTTTACCGCCCTCACAGAAGGCCACTAACCGCTGAACTGGAAGGATTGTAGTGTAAGGAGGTACATGAGTGGTTTAAGGAGGGGAAAGCACTTCTCTATTTCTTATACTAAACGTTGTATCTTACTCTACTGTAACGGCACTGTTCATTGTCTCTTGTACTTCTTCTAATGATTGCTTGTAAAGTTAGATCTAGGAAATTATCTCACTCTGCTGTTGCACCGATTATAAATCACTCCTGAAAAGGCATCTGCTAAATGCCTAGAATAGTGTTACAGATCCTTTTGTATGTATTTTTGTATTTCCAAATTACTTGTATTTTAATTAAATACATTTTCTCACACCAGTATTTTGTATTTAATTTTATTACATTTGATGAGCAAGTATTTGTAATTTGTAACAAGATACTTTTTGATATCTCTGATATTGAGTTGCAGTGATATTTGTTTACATAACCAGTTAATACTTTTTGGTTTTGTCCTGTTTCTACCGATGCAATTCATTTGTAAACTGTCCCAGCTTTGTAACTAATGAGTTAACATTGGCGAACTCTGTAGTTAGTCTGTCAGGCAAAAAAAACGAGAGTTGGAGGCAGCATTGGGCTTCGCTAGCGACGCTGTCACTTGATCGTATCACTCCGTCCCTACAAAGTCAACTAGCTAACTATACCCATCTAAATATATTTAGAATGATTGTAAACCTGTTTTGATAAATTGCACAGTGTCGTTTTTGTAATTGTTTACTTTCAACATCCTAAATAAATAAACAATAGTTGATGTGTTGAATCTGTAATCTGACCATGGGTCTTGAAGTGGGAGTACCCTATATAGCCTTTATGGTTATAATCTAACCCAACATATTAATGAACTTATTAGTGTTCTCTATCCTGTCTGATTATCCATCAGTCTGACATGAACTGAAGAATAAACTGTCCTCTAAGGGCTTCATAAAATAATTTTGATTGATTGATTGGAAGTGCTGTACAGCATCATGATGATACTGTTTAGTGTGTGTGTGTGTGTGTGTGTGTGTGTGTGTGTGTGTGATGGGAGGCATGTAACTGTATCACACTATTTATTATGGAAACCCCTGAGAGGTGATTATTAGGAAGAGAGTATGTGTATGGTTGAAAAGGAGAGAGGAAGGAGAGAGAGACCGTGTGAGAGGGAAAGATGATGTTCCTGACCACAATTGTATCCTGTATCTGTTGCTCCCTCCCTCCCTCCCTCCCTCCCTCCCTCCCTCCCTCCCTCCCTCCCTCCCCCCAGGTCAGTGAAAGTGAAATCTGTTTGGGAACATCAATAGTAAGTAACATGTTTTCACAAGTAAACATATCTAAATAAACTGTTTAGAGCCCCTCTCTCTGAGCATTCAAGGAAGGAATGAAGAGAGGATGAGATGAAAACGCACAGTGGTGAGATATTCTGTAGCTAAAAAAGGTCAATGTGTCGGTATATTCATTACTAGGCTATTTAGAAAATCAAATACAAATTCACTATAATTGTAGGCTTACTCTGTAAGCCGCCCTGACCAATCAATGAACCAAGAGCATTGCCTAGGCCTACACCTTCTCTCCCAGACTCATGGATAGTACGTTTGGAGTGTAGCACCCAGTAGGCAGTTTAAAAATATATATATATTATGCTGTGCATAATATGCAGTAGGCTATGTACTGTATAACAAACCTTATTTTAATTTTGTTTTTGTTCAGCGTAGGCATAAGCTCTAATATGCACATGGGTGTTCTACATGCAACGTCTTAAATGCTTTGAATTAATCATCACCATAGAAAGTGCTGTCCATTTCATTTTTTGGCTTTGAAAGAACATCCACAACGATCATGTTTTCCACTGAGTTTCAAACTGCTGTTGAACTTCTTTTTTTAAATTGATCCAAAAATTTAACCCAACAGTGAGTTTTAATAGCAAGACACTGTTTTGATGATGTGTTTGATGTGATTTTCGATAGCATTTGCATTGATGTCAGCGTGTTTAGAGGCTGGTCAGTAGCCCTCAGCGGCGGATGGGTAATGAAGGTGGGGGGGTTAATAGCCCCAACCCATTGGTCAGTACAGAAGAATAGTCGAGAGGCAGGAGACCAAAGGTTGCCAAGTTCACCGTCTCACTCACTGGGCTTGTGTACATCTATATCTTAATGGTTGCCAATGGTCATGCAGTCTAAATAGATATTGATATCAGATTACAAAACATATAGATATCAATCCAGTTATGATCCAACTATCACTCTTCATGTTTCTAAGTAACATCTCAAATAAATAGCTTTTTACAATACAAATCTTGCATAGTTTTCCTTATCAAACACTTGAGGTGTACATTTCCACTAAGGGCACAGAGACACCAATAGCATTGGCTGGTTGAGAGTACTTTGCACCTCTGAACAGAGCGATGGACGTAATTTGTAGACCAATTTAACATGTAGAATCTGTGAAAATGTCGGCAGTCAGACGTCCCTAAAACTGAACCATCGGCAGATCAACCTTAAGGAGCCTTAAGAAACAAAGACTACAACAAGGCCAAGAAAGTACACATGCAAAGTAGTACATTTAGAAATCTTTATCGACATCCCTTCACACACTATTTGGTTGCTTTTGTTCAAGTTGAACCATTAGAAATGATTCTAACAGAAGACCATTCAGATTATGACTATGCAGAATCTCACATACTTTATTTACTTTTTCATTCAAAATGTTGCGATCTGCATCTCATAAACAGCATCGTTGTTTTCTTTTCCATGGCCCAGAGGTCGTTGTGATGTAAAAAGCCATGAACCTAGATCTTTCACACTCATTTTACTAGTCTGGATAACACCTAACTCTCAAAGCCCATCTGACTTCAGAGTCTGGAATGACTCTCTGACGTTGTCGGCACAATGCGCCGATAATGAAGGGGGCTGGTTGTCTCTCCCCTGTCTCCCACTCAAACACCCACACGCACAGCACCACGAGAGCAGCCCATTTGAGAGAACCAAATCTGTACGTGTGAGTGACTCATCACTGAAGATCTAACTACCGGTAGCCCACCATCTTCCATAGGGGGAATATATAATATGCTAACTATTGACAGTGGGCAGTGACTGTTGGGTTACTGGCTGTCATTTGTTATAATGCACACATCTCCCCAAGGGACACTCCGTGCTGCACTGCACCGTGAGAGCTGGGGGTCAAGGTGTGTGTGACATCACAGGGAACAAAGTTCAGTGTGATAGATTGTCACTGATAAATGACAGACTTCCAGTGTCTGGGCCAGCCCACCTGTCCACTGACCCACGCCCCTGTCTAGGCTACTGCCTACCTGTCTGATTGACTGTCTGCTCCGGGGGCCAGAGGATTTCCCCTTTCCTGGACTTACTTGGACTTCCCCTCCTACCGGAGAGTTACTGGTTATACAGGCTTGTAAATTCCTTCATCTATATTCTGTCTTTATATTGTCTATTGCTAGAAGCACCACTTCAAGTCAAATTCCTACACAAAACAGACCTGAATTGATTGTTCAGGATGTTGACAGCAGTTCTCCAATTTGATAAGCAGCTGTTATTAGATGAAGAGGCTAGTTTGCAATAAAAGCATTTTGTGATTTTCCTTCATTTCCCCAGAGGAGCCCCGAGGGACAGAGCTAGTTCACAATGTGATGTGGCTCTGAGGTGTGGTGCTTACAATGGAACATTCATGACAAAGAGAAACCTGGGCTTTGGGCAAATCCTCTCCACAGCAAAACTACACAGGCACACCAAAGCAGGTCAACATGCAGTACATACTGCAAGAGCACATCCTATTGAACTAGGTCTTTGTCATGTTGTAGATAATTTAGCAGGACGGGATGGCTGGGTGGAGCGCAGGGAAGATTATTTTCTCATTGGCTGGTTTAAACGTGTGTCTGGCATGGGAGGGTGGCTTGCAATTGTGGTTTGCAGAGTTGCATTATGCTCATATGGAGCTAGGCTAAAGTTGATCAAGGAAGGCACGTGTCCTTGACATGAGTCGTATTTAACCAGAGGCAGGCCGGTAACCCCTCCACTCCAATGGAACTAGCTGCCACAGCTCCCACAGCTCCATTCCCTCCTACAGCTTTATGCTACAGGCCCTGTCCCCCTGGCCCTGTCCCCCAACTGAGGCCCGATCAATAGCTCTGGATGTGCAAACATGGTGAACTCCCCAACCCCCTCTGGACACAATCTCACAGCACGGGTCAATACTCATCATCCTTATACTACTGCTATGACCACGGAAACTGAGATTGGGGGAAATATCATCGCTACGACTCTGGTGACTTCACCCAATCACTTTGAGCAAGAGCCTCAAGTTTGGGACTGGGACCTGTGGATTTCCATTGGAAAAACTCCTGTCCCCCATCTGTCTGAATTAATAATAAATCCCATAATCACCTACAAGCGAGCTGGAGCAAAGAGCCACAGCCGTCCTTAACAAAAAACAGACTTGACTAAAATACTGCAACAGTTCACATTCCACTGTAAATCTACACACAGTAATGGGAGGAGCAGAGTATTCAGAGTATTCTCTAGAACACTCTTACTAATATTTTCCACTAAAATGACTAGCTGTCAAGCTGGAAGATTGAGGGAAATCTCTAAAGCAGACATGAGGAGGGGTGGTAATTTAATCATATTCAAGGTTATCTCTGGCCTAAGCATACCACAAGACTTCTGAGACAGTTCTGGAACCCAGCCAAACACTGGAGATAAATGACACACGAAACATGCAAATGTATATTTCTAGACAGTGAACTCTATACACCATAATTATAGAATTATGCAAAATGTCTGCTTCTTTTTATAAGGTCCAAAAACTCCTGGGCTAAAATAAACATGCAGTGGTTAAATGTCCCTTATGTTGTGTCTCACATGAACACTAAATGCCTACAAGATATTAACAACATTAGATTACAGCTAGTCTAACAGAACGTTTCCCCGTCTTTCTAGAATGTCACTTCGTTCCACCATTATTTGCTTTGTACATTAATTACTGGTTGGGAAGTGAAGGCTTGGATTAAAGCAGATTAAAATGTACAGTAAACACCTCCCGTGTTACTGAACTCATGCTGCGTTGTCACTATCCTTGGTGTCCCTTACAGCTGCAAAGCCCCTCCCCTACGTCGGACAATGATACTGCCCTCTCAGCACGCTTAAAAAAAAAACAGGCATTGCAGGGGTCTGCCATCTTTAATCCAAATCAAATAAATTGGGCTTTATCCCTCTGCGGGACTCATATAATAATTTATAGAGCATCTTGCTGTGGTGGGGGAGGGGGCTGGGTGCTGAGTGGATAGGGCTGTAAAGGATCTCATGATGAGCTGGCCATACGCTATGCTAGCACAAAGGCACTCACTAATCACAATTCCATGTGCACAGGGAGTAAATCTCACTGCCAACGCTGGAACATATGGTGGAATTCCTCCACACACACCCACATGACCTGATTCTCTCTGTACACATGTAGAACTACCACGATGCATTCAAAAGCTCATACGTCATCACATGAAACGCAGCAGGGCTTCTGAATCCGATCAGAGCCTGCTTGCCTCTGGATGTCCAGTCATGTTGGAGGGAGATGTATTTCTTTGGGGAGCAGCAGACAGAATGGCGGGGAGCCGGGGACAGGGGGCCAAACGTCCAGAGGGGAGAGCGTGTCGCTACCTGCCCATCCTACGCTTTGTCTTGCACCTCTAAAGAGAAGAGGCATGTGAAAAGCAGGCAGGCTCCAGGCCAGACCACCACCCTACATTAATCACTCCAATTACAGAGCAAAGAGTGAGAGAAAAAAAAGAGGACAAACCAGACACCGACTGACCAACTAACTTTTTCACCTAGTCCTACTTGGCTTCTTCAGACTCTCCGAGTCACTAGAAGAAAGGGTTTGAAACTCAAGAGGACAAAGGCAGCGTCTTAGAGAAAGCCAGGGTGTATCAACATTCTGGGTAAACATTTCTACTGCTGGTGACCAGTAAGTCTGGTTTGTAAAATAAACTGGCTGCATGTGTTCAGCTCCAGCCCTTTCACCAAGACACCACATTCCTCAGGCAGAGAGATCCCCTCCCCCACTCTCTCTCACCCGCTGCCTCACTCTCTCTCACCCGCTGCCCCCTTTTCCCACAAATGCAAAGTTTACAGGCTGGCGTGGCCAGAAGTTCACACTCATTGGTTCAAAGACCCTTTCAAATCACATCTGTGGTTCACCATACTACTGGTGCTTTATGAGTGAATGTCTGAGAACTGAACTGTAATGGGTTGACTTTTCCAATCTAACTACTGTGTGTGCAGATTTGCGTTATAGACCCAGTCCCCACTTTAATATAATTGGATTTGGAGCTATTAGCTTTGTTCTCTTAAGTGTAGTGAACTTTTTTCTTTAACTGCTCTCAGGAGGTGGGGGAGCTAGAGAACAGATCTAGTGAACAAACTAGTGGGAGCTTTTAAGACTAAAATCGAAGTACATTATACATACAATAAAACTACATTTATTTGATGCCATTAAAGTCAAGACTGCTCCAAGCAAACACTGCTCTATGCTGTTCTATGCAGGTCAAAAGAGCTATTAGCTTTTTTTTCTTGGGTTAAAAGCTTTGGTTCAACTGGATTACCTGGTTATATAAAGGTGAAATAAAGAAGATATATATAATGATTCGTCCACCTCACCCCAGTGCTAACGGCAGCTGTAGACATCACATAGCACTCGTCTGCTTTTATACACAGTCTCATTATACTGCAGAGCCAAAGGAATTCAATACATTCAGAAATAAACAAAAAGGCCTTTCTGCTATTAAGCCACATCACATCTAATTACATATGAAACGGGGTCAGGGCCGCAAACCCTGCTGTTAAATGAGAAAATGACTTTGTCTGGTGGGGATATATAAAAAATAAAAAATAAAGTGCCTCATTCAGAGCAGAGGCTTTCCTTCTTAACTCCTAACATCATATAGCAGCTAGCTGAAATAATTTTCCCCATTCTGAAGTATCAGACGGCGTAACTCATAGTCACAATTCAAACACAGGCTTTAGCAGAGCAGGACAGGGCAAGGGCTGATCGATAGGGACCGATTTCCCTTTTCAGTGTCTGTGGGGATCTGTTTAGTCTCAGCTAGTGTTAAGTGTGTGGGGGCATTCCACCTCTGACAGGCTGGCAGGTTCCCCAGAGGAACCACGCTGGTGTCCCACTGTGGGCACGCTGCTGGTGTTGAGTTGAGCAGATCTGCAGCCCCTTCTCCAGGATTATCCGCTCTGGCCTCGACCTCAGCCTGGCCGTCACACATCTGGAGCTCATCTCCAGGCCCCAGGGAGGCAGCAGAGGGGAGTCCAGCTCCTGCTCACTGGATGCTACAGCTCTATTGTACCTCACAAAGTCACTTTCAAGTGAAATGTCATATTTTCCTACAGCCTGTGGTTTAATATTAGTTAGAACACTGAGTAACAAAGGTGACTATGTGGCTTGTGAAAACAAACCAAGAATTTATTTAGGTCCAATGTGAAACATTTAATGCCTTTTCTGTGTCACGTTCCAAGTTTTAAATTGTTACGTTCACAAGCACAGTGAAAGGCCTTTCGTGCTTGGTCTTTCCCAACAATGCCGTAATCAGTAGCAGTGTTCCCTCAAAAAAATGTCAGCACATAGCAAATTTCAGGTCTGCTGAGAGCAAACTTGAACATTGTGAAAATTCTGTGCAACTTCCAGCGCACTTTTACAGTAAACACTGAGGCTGTAAGCACTTTAAGTTACAGTTTTAACAGTGGGGAAGTAGGCTACTGTGGCCATCTGATCATAACGTAGGCCAACAGAGTGGTCTACTGTCAAAAACAATGGAGAAAAACGCACCCCATAACATTAACATGGAAATAGCTGTTCTATCATTCAGCCTACAGTAGTAGCTGCATACATTCCATGAGACCTTTGAAAAAACAAAAAACACGCAGGTCTTGACATGAACCTGTTTATCCACTGGTCCTTCAGACAAGGAGGTGACTGAAAATGTTGTTTGATGCAAGACACCACTTTACAAAATAAAATGCATTTATTACAGAGAATGAGACAAATGATGCCACCCTACTTAGTTTATTCACTGCCCCTTTAAGACAAAAAAAAGCTCTTTACCTGACTTGCTTTTGAATATGTCTAGAAATACACACGTTTTCTGCTCTTGTAGGAAGCAATCACTCCACTTTCGCTGACTACAAATTATCTATAACTGGGCTAATAACTCAGCAAAAGATATGAACAAAATGTACACGCGTGGCTACATGCAGCTCTTGCTGTATCTATTTACAGGGACAGTTCCAGGATCAGTAGCTATTTACAGGGTCAGTATCTATTTACAGGGACAGTATATAGAGATATATATATATTTATATACAGGGACAGTTCCAGGGTCAGTGGCTATATACAGTGACAGTTCCAGGGTCAGTAGCTATATACAGGGACAGTTCCAGGGTCAGTAGCTATATACAGGGACAGTTCCAGGGTCAGTAGCTATATACAGGGACAGTTCCAGGGTCAGTAGCTATATACAGGGACAGTTCCAGGGTCAGTAGCTATATACAGGGACAGTTCCAGGGTCAGGAGCTATATACAGGGACAGTTCCAGGGTCAGGAGCTATATACAGTGACAGTTCCAGGGTCAGTAGCTATATACAGGGACAGTTCCAGGGTCAGTAGCTATATACAGGGACGGTTCCAGGGTCAGTAGCTATATACAGGGACAGTTCCAGGGTCAGTAGCTATATACAGGGACAGTTCCAGGGTCAGTAGCTATATACAGGGACAGTTCCAGGGTCAATACCATATTAACAATGTACAGGGATACTGGAGTGATGGAGGTAGATATGTATAGGGGTAATTATACTATATACAGGGTCAGTACCAGTACCATATTAACAATGTACAGGGATACTGGAGTGATGGAGGTAGATATGTATAGGGGTAGTTATACTATATACAGGGTCAGTTCCAGTACCAGAGTGATAGAGGTAGATATGTATAGGGGTAAGGTGACTAGGCATCAGGATATATGATAAACAGAGTAGCAGCAGCGTATATGGTGATTGTGTGTGTGTGTGTGTGTGTGTGTATAGAGTCAGTACGAATGAGTGTTATATACTCCAATTTGCATACCGCCCCAACAGCTCCACAGATGACGCATCTCAATTTCACAACACCTAAGCGAGAATGCTATTCATTGACTACAGCTCAGCGTTCAACACCATAATGCCCTCCAAGCTCAAGACTGAACCCCTCCCTCTGCAACTGGATCCTGGACTTCCTAACGGGCCGCCCCCAGGTGGTAAGGGTAGGTAACAACACATCTGCCATGCTGATCCTCAACACGGGGGCCCCTCAGGGGTGCGTGCTCAGTCCCTTCCTGGACTTCCTGTGGCCACGACTCCAAGACCATCATTGAGTTTGCTGACGACACAACAGTGGTAGGTCTGATCACCGATGACAACGAGACAGCCTATAGGGAGGAGGTCAGAGACCTGGCAACCTCTCCCTCAACGTCAACAGAGCGTACCGCAAGCTTTTTATTTTCAAAGCCTTTTCCATTTAATTCAAAGACTCAATCATGGATACTCTTACTGACAGTTGTGGTTGCTTTGTGTGATGTATTGTCATCTCTACCTTCTTGCCCTTTGTGCTGTTGTCTGTGCCCAATAATGTTTGTACCATGTTTTGTGCTGCTACCATGTTGTGCTGCTACCATGTTGTGTTGCTACCATGTTGTTGTCATGTTATGTTGCTACCATGCTGTGTTGTAATGTGTTGCTGCCTTGCTGTGTTGTTGTCTTAGGTCTCTCTTTATGTAGTGTTGTTTTGTCTCTCTTGTCGTGATGTGTGTTTGATCCTATATTTATATTGTATTTATTTATATTTATTTGTATTTTTAATCCCAGCCCCCGTCCCTGCAGGAGGTATTTTGTCTTTTGGTCGGCCGTCATTGTAAATAAGAATTTGTATTTAACTAGGCAAGTCAGTTAAGAAAAGGTTAAATAGGATAACATTTTAATTCTGTTTGTGTCATGTTCATTTTCCTCCTTCTCAGACCAGTGTGGTCACAGCTCTCCCTGCGCTGTGAGTCACGTGGGTCGCATCAGCCATTCTAGCTTAATGGTTCCTGGAGGATTAAATCACATGTATTTCAGTCAGGCAGGTCTGACTGGATCTCTTTTGTTTGACCAGATGGTGGACCAATCTAGGCTAATTTAGGTGGAAAAAGAAAACAGTCTGCACATTTAGATCCACGCAAATATCTGATTTGTGAGATCTGCATGGATCCAGAACTTGCAAAGGCTCTTTTCTACACCTTCCATACATCAATCAGGTGTGCCACAGAATTCTCTATTTTATACTGAACATAATCTTTACCATTAAATGCAGTCCCAACTCCTCCTCTTCAAAGGACTGAGGTTAATAAGTAATATTTTTGTACCAACCTTAAATCATTTACCAACACAGCTTTTGAAATGATGGACTCCAGTTGACATGGTTCATAGTTCTAGTGAGAATGTGATTGTTTATTAACTAGATCAGCAAAAAAGAATAAACAGGTTTTATTACTCATGATATCCTAATCTATTCCCACACATTTCTATATGTTACGTTTAATGTCATCTGAATCTCTAAAGCAAGGAACTGTTCACCATATACTGACTGATATGGACATCAGACAGAAGTAGTTTGCATGATTTCAAAGCTTGTAGTTGTTATAGTTGAGAGACATAAGCTCAGAAAGACAAGCCTCAAGAAAAGACCTTTGCAAGTCCAATCTATCCATGTGCCTGATTTGCAGTTTCGCTGCTTCACAACAGCACTGAGACAGCAATATTGAACTATATATAAATACAGAGATGTAGCCTATCTTTTAGTTCAGAAACAGGGTGAAACACGAGTTAACGTGGTAAAAAATTTACTCAGATTTCCGAATTTGTGGAAACATCAGATGGCACATCAAAGCAGACATCGGTTTTGCTGTAAAATATTAAGTTTACCAACGAGTAGCCAATTCTCTCCCTTTCCCTCCTCTGCAAGAGACTGGTGCTGACAAGCGGGGGGCGATTACACAGGGCCTGTATTACGAGGACAAGCGGGGGCGATTACACAGGGCCTGTATTACGAGGACAAGTGGGGGCGATTACACAGGGCCTGTATTACGAGGACAAGTGGGGGCGATTACACAGGGCCTGTATTACGAGGACAAGTGGGGGCGATTACACAGGGCCTGTATTACGAGGACAAGCGGGGGCGATTACACAGGGCCTGTATTACGAGGACAAGTGGGGGCGATTACACAGGGCCTGTATTACGAGGACAAGTGGGGGCGATTACACAGGGCCTGTATTACGAGGACAAGTGGGGGCGATTACACAGGGCCTGTATTACGAGGACAAGTGGGGGCGATTACACAGGGCCTGTATTACGAGGACAAGCGGGGGCGATTACACAGGGCCTGTATTACGAGGACAAGCGGGGGCGATTACACAGGGCCTGTATTATGGCAGACAGAAAGGCAGCAGCGAAAGGAAAGCCTCCCTCCCTCCTACACACCTCCAGCTCCTCTGTATGGCTGGGTGCCAGGCTACAGTCAGCTGCTGTGCTGCTGTTTACCCAGGACCTCTTACACAGCGGGTAATTTAGCACCTCAGGGCCTGCCTGCCCCTGGGCTGGACCTGAGCCAAACCACCGCCAGGGTTAGGAGACGGCCAAGAGAGCCACTAACAATAGCGAAACACCTTTCACTCCTCACCTCCACACTGTGGTTTCAATCAGGAGTACAGCCCCGTGTCGACACGCCAGGATTAAACTCAGACAGATCCGACCCGGACGACCCTCCACTCCGGTCTGTTCTAAAGACAGACTATGGATACTAAATATTCAGTGATGTAAGTGAGAATTCACTCACTTCTAGATTGAGATAGACATAGAACTGTTAACTTTAATGGCGAGGCTCTGCTGTGATATATGAGCTCAGCTTGACTCTGCTCGTTGGCTGCAGCTGGTGGAGGAGATGGTGGAGGAGATGGTGGACGTCTTTGTTTCATTTGGCCATTTCCTCTCATCTGTCTGTGCGTAGGGGGCTTCATTAAAGAGCAGGTGTTGAGATATGTTAAAGTGGGAAGGATATGGTCGTTGAGGATGAAGAGAGAGAGAGAAAGGGGGGCTTGTGGTTGCTGCTGACAGATCAGATTACACCAGCCATCAGTAGCTCTGTTTCCATTAGGGGCCAAGGAAGTCCAATCCTCCAGGGTTGATTTGGGGGGGGGGGGGTGACAGCCCTAATGGACATGCACCATTTGCATATAAATGTGAGAACATTTGCCTTACAATTCAATTCAATTAGATGGAGAGGAGCAGTGTGACTCAGTGCTGATGTGCATGAAGAGTGATCCCAAACACAGTCCTTTGCATCGACTGCTGGGTGAGACATTTTTTCAGCTACATTGAAGACTTTTCTCTCTGAAAGGGTGGTTATAGGTGGTATACTTAGTACTCAGCATGGCTACTTATACTAAATTGATATCAGATGTAGTTGCTGATTTAAGCAAGCCATACTTTTATTGTTATTATGAAGAACGTTCATTTCAAACACTGAAGGGGCTCAAGCGGCAGGTAGTCAGGTGGTTAGAGCATTGGGCCACTAACCCAAAGGTCGCTAGTTTGAATCCCTGACAAGGTGAAGAAAATAAATTAAACAATTCTCCGGGGTCACCGTTGATAATGGCAGGCCGTAACCCAACTCTTCCGAGGGTGTCTCAAAGAGTGTTGGGATATGCGAAAAACACGTTTCCAATTCACACATGCATATTAATAGACACTTCTACATAAGGCTAGGCAATAATTTGAATGTATGTTTTTGCCCGATAATCCAATAGACTGTATCGCAAGAATTTAGGATTTTTTATTTTATGTCCGCTTGTTCTCATGTTCTCACACACCAAGCTCCTCCCCCTGCCACTAACAACAAAGATGAGAGATCACTTCTTCCTCCCTGACAAACGGTTTCAACTTGCTATTTGCCTTTGAGGTTTGGTCCAACAGAATCACTCATATGGACACCAAAACACATTATTTTACTGTAATAAATAAGAAGTTAAGCTTTCTAACGATACCCTTTTTCTGTCTGAACTCAATCAATGAACATTGACTCTGGAAATGTAATGCTCAGTTTGTTGTCACGTGTGGCATAGAGGTAGCACGTAGCGCTAGCAGCATTTCATCCACAGACTGTTATACTAGCTGTCCAGTCTGTGTTTTATAAATGTGCAATATGGCAACACGTTCTCATTCTGAAGGAAATAAGGCAGGCCACTTGACTTCAACATCTGAACAAAGTGGACAGGCTAGCATGCTGTTACAACAGACGGACAGAAGGGTGTGTTCATATCAATTCAAATGAACAATAATTGAATTATTAGTGGGTCGTATGGTTGTGGAAAGCCTAGGTGTAATACATACTGTGAGATACACTACATGACCAGAAGTATGTGGAAACCCCTTCATATTAGTGGATTTGGTTATTTCAGCCACCCCCGTTGCTGACAGGTGTATAAAATCAAGCACACTGCAATACAATCTCCATAGACAAACATTGACAGTAGAATGGCCGGTATTGAAGAACTCTGTTACTTTCAACGTGGCACCGTCATAGGATGCCACTTTTCCAGTTCATCAAATTCCTGCCCTGCTGGAGCTGCCCTGGTCAACTTTAAGTGCTGTTGTTATGAAGTGGAAACGTCTAGGAGCAACAACGTCTCAGTCGCAAAATGGTAGGCCACACAAGTTAACAGAACGGGACAGCTGAAGCCGCACACTAGCCTTAAATTACCATGTGCAATGCCAAGCGTAGGCTGGAGTGATGTAAAGCTTGTCACCATTGGACTCTGGAGCAGTGGAAACTCGTTCTCAATCACGCTTCACCATCTGGCAGTCCGACGAACGAATCTGGGTTTGGCGGATACCAGTAGAACACTACCTGCCCCACTGTAAAGTTTGGTGGAGGAGGAATAATGTTCTAGGGCTGTTTTTCATGGTTTGGGCCCCTTAGTTCCAGTGTAGAGAAATCTTAACGCTACAGCATGCAATGATATTCTTGACAATTATGTGCTTCCAACTTTGTGGCAACAGTTTGGGGAAGGCCCTTTCCTGTTTCAGCATGACAATGCTTCCTTGAGCAAAGCACTTAACCCTAATTTGCTCCAGGGGCTGACCCTATAGGTAGGGTGTCATTGTAAATAAGAATTTGTTCTTAACTGACTTGCCTAGTTAAATAAAGGTTACATTAAGAAAATTATACAAATAATAATACATTTTTAACTTGACTGGACTGCACAGAGCCCTGACCTCAACCCCATCGAACACCTTTGGGATGAATTGGAACGCGGACTGTGAGCCAGGCCTAATCGCCCAACATCAGTGTCCGACCTCACTAATGTTCTTGTTGCTGAATGGAAGCAAGTCCCTGCAGCAATGTTCCAACATCTAGTGGAAAGCCTTCCTAGAAGAGTGGATGTTGTTATAGCAGCAAAGGGGGACCAACTCCATATTAATGGCCATGATTTTGGAATGAGATGTTCGACTTTTGGCCATATGATTTTAAGGCCATATCGTACGTGTAAAATAGGACAGATATAAGCATCCACCAAATTATTCTTACATATAGTGGCAGAAAACACCACGTCTTTAACAATAGTCAGCCTCTTTTTGGTTTCTCAAAGCTTTTTCTGGACTTTACGGTTTAGTTAGGAAATGAGAAGCAGGGCCATGTGGCCATAGTGCTGATCTCGAAATTCAACAACAACCTGCATCTCCTTCCCTGTAGCCTCAGACTAAAATCACTATGCCAATCCATGATTTGTAGACTCATCACTGCCAATAAAGCTGAGCTTGAGTGGGCCTGTCTGTCTGAGAGAGAAGTGGAGAGGAGCCATGAGGGTTCCCCCAGACCAGACCGGCCTCCCCAGGAGGGCTCTCTTCCAGCAGCAGCAGCAGCAGCAGGTGTGCCCTTTGAGTGTCTCTCCCTGCACCAGCCCAGTGGCCCTCCCTCCCCGCTCCTTTTACAGCCCCTGTGACAATGACTGAAATGAATTCAAATATCACCAATCCCTCCCCTCACTAACAGAACAGCTCCCCCAGCCTCTTGGAGGAGCCCTGATGGGAACGCTCACTGTTTGAAGAGTAAACTCTTTAATTCCGTCTGGAATGTTTCCTTTGGGCGGGGCAGTGCAATGTTGAGACAGACCAATATCCCCCTGACCCCACCCCTCCACCCCCGCTCCTCCTCCTACAACAATGAGCCCTCCCCCTTCATCTCTCTACCTCTATTCCTAGGTTAGCAGAATATTCCACACTTGACTGTTAGTCGCAGGATAGGACACGCAAACTCCCACAAAGGATCCTTCCTATAACCCCACGGTTAGATCATCTCACCAGATTAGTCAGGCTCAAGTCTCCTTTTTAAATCTCTGTATATCTGACACCTAAACAGGTTCTGTATTTGTTTCTATACCAAGACAAACTAACGAAGTTACATTGAGTACTGACTATTCTCTGATGGAAAGAACGCTATTAGAATGGTGGAGTCAGTGCTAAACGCGTGTTTCCTCCTTCACCCAGACCACCCAGCCGAGGCCCTGTGTTAATGACGCACAACGAAGGCCCACAATGCACTGAGACACAAAAACAGACGCAACGCACCATGTGAAGCAAATGTATAAACACAGCGCCCGAGTCTGTTTAAAAAATGCTACACCCCCGAAAACCAGGATATGAAAATAAAGACTCTGGATTAAAATACATATAAGACATCAACATACATAATTCATGAACTGCCTGAAGCACGTAAATGGAAACGTATACAAAGCCAGTTAGTTCAAACCCACTGTTAAAGCTACATCTTAAATCAGCCGAACACAAGAGCAACATAAACTAATGTATATCCTAATTTAAATCATTTCTTAACTTCTCAAACTGTGTTATCATAAATCTCCAGTCTCCAGCCACAACCTCACTGGGTAGTTGTCCTAAAAATAAAGCTGAAGTCATGGAGGCCCTGAGCCGCATGTCTAACCTGTATCGAGACAAGCTCTGAAATGAACATGCCAAGTTAGGCAACGTTAACCACTTAGCTCTCAGCCTATCAATCACATTAATCACATCAAGAAAGCCCAGACCATAGGGTGTGTTCTTAATCGTTTCTCCTGCTGTTAGGTCCTGTATTGCTACAATAAGAGACGTCCATCTGAGTGGACAAAAGACTGTGTACACTAACATTCTACAAAACCCAAATGAAAAACAGGACTAGGCATTACTTAATACACACAACCATTAGAAAACCTGTGTGGAACTAATTGGACACCTTTTTATGTTGTTTTTTTATGCGTTCAGCTTTACAACGAATAGGCGTTGCACAACGGTTCTATAAATATACCACAAGGATAACACAAACAGGATGTTGATTTGCTAAACAAAGGAGATGGTAGAGTTCAAACTGAACAACATTATTGAAAGACAACCGGTAGTAAAGTGGCATTGGAAAGTGAATACAAACACGGCAACATTGTGAAGCCTTTAACCAGGTCATACTGACGGAGGCAAGAAGGGAGAGAAGCCCCATGATGCCAACCACAGCCTCTATCTCTGAGAACTGAAGCCATGTCACGGTGCAAAGAAACCATATCTCACACATTTCCAGTGGCCTTCCCAGCACTCTGTTGGGCAGATACAGCAGGCTGCATTTGTCCCAAATTCCATTGTCAAAATGCATCGTTGAATACATCTGCTAAATATGTCCTCCTCATTCATCATCCATGAGCCATAAATGAGGGCCAAACATTCACTCCCTCCTCCCTGCTCTAAAAGCAGCTCCCACAACCTCCATCGATAGTGTCACAGGCAGCTGCAGCTGTGCAGCCAGCTCCCCACCCCATTTCCTGGCTGTTGCGTTGCTGGGGCGACAGCTAAATTATGCAACAGCAAGCATTCAACAAACATGTCTTAATGCCTGGCCGGTAGCTAGCAGCAGCCAGCAGTAGAGACCAGCAGAGCTGGGAGTTTAATGATGCAATGAGAGGCATATTCTCCCTCCAAGACCCAGCTTAGCTCTCCCTGACTCCCTGTCTCTGTCATCACAACAATGCAAATTAAGCCCTGGTTACAGTCCCCGTGTTGTTGGTTAGGTCTCCCTTGACAAGCAGAATACAGGAACATCAAAGACATAAACATGAAGAAACGGCAGATAAACCAGCGAAACCAATGCCACCTCTAGTCCAGAACTACCACCTATATAATCATTAGAGAATGGAATTGCTAGGGAGGGAGATAGCTATCACTGCCTGACACCATTGGGGGCCAGGTGCGCACACACACCCAGGGCACGGTCCACAGGTGTTATTATTACTCTATTAACCACTGGGAGAATACCGCGAGCAGAAGGGAAGGAAACGAGAGGTCAATTAGTGGACCTACAGCGGACACCAGACCAAAGAGAGAGAGAGAAGTTGGCCCAGGCCCAATAACACTCCGGCCGACACTCCACGCAATGCCTTTGTCCATCCTCTTGTTTGACAATTATTTACTCTGCTGTTTAGGGCAGGGGGTGAGGTCACAACAACACATACATCAATGACAGAAACTCTCTCCACCCCCTATGTTAACGCCATGCTCCTTTGACACACAGAAACACACAGGGAGTGTCGTAGAGCAGTGTTTCCCCAACTCCAGTCCTCCAGTCCCCCCAACGGCACACATTTTTGTTGTAGCCCCAGACAAACTAACCTGATTCAACTCATTGAGGACTTGATGATTAATTGACAAGTTGAATTAGGTGTGCTTGAGAAGGGAAACACTGGCAGAGGACAAATTGAAAAATATCAAAATAATAGGCTACTGAATAATATGAATATAATAGGCTACTTCTAACTATTGTGACACCCAGGTTATAGCGTGCCATTGCTTTCGAAAAATAATATCAACACTCCCCCCAGAGAAGGGGATTTGTGACATTTGCTGGGGCTTCTCTCCAGCCTCTTGAAGACAATACCATCAAAAAAGTCCCCCTGCCTCCACTGTCTCCCTTCCCCTTTAGCTGTGCAACCTGAAACGGCCACAAGAGATGAGCCGTCATTAAATACTGCAGAGCTGACATAATGACAGGAAAGATAAAAGAGAAGAAACAAAAAAAGCACAGACTAATTCTGGTTTGACAATGCCTCCCCCAAACCCCCAGGCTCAACCCCCTCACCTAATAAAAGAACCATGCCACAGATAGCCAGGCCAGGGCCCTGCGACACCTCTTCTGCTCTGATCACTGGTGGCTGTCTGACAGCAGGCCTAAACAGAGACATGTCAACCACTATCGCCACCAATGACGCATTTTTGTTCACAGTCACATAATGTGGTCAAACGTCACTTGATTCAGGTTGCTTCCACTGTGGTCTGGTAATATGGCAGTTAGAAGTCTACTCCCCCCTCTCTCCTGTCTGTCTGCTCTCTGCGATAACCGTAGCCTACTCTTCTGCTGTCATTTATTTACTTCCTGTTCCACCATCACTCCTGTGGAGCTACATTTGGAAATAGACAGAGTGACAGTCCCAAAAATATTTCTCCTTTAAATAGACAGTAATGACATCCTTGGTAAATGACGGTGCAGCATAAGCAAAGCAATGGTCAGTCACAGCAACAGATATGTTCTGCCTCCTACATCTGTCAACTCCATTGCAACATGGCTTTTTATATCAACCACTGGTGGGCTGTTATACAACACATGCTACTTCCCTAGCGCTGACTCAACCATGAGGGATAGCTTGGCTTCCACTCAGCATTCTGTCACAGCAGTGAGGAAATATGAACCTTTAATGAAAAAGTACACTTGGCACAGTGCTGAAACCCTTCAGATGGGTAGCACCACTACCGTGCTGTAGTATACCTCTATCTTCCCACGCCGTGTGCTGCATGTCTGCCAGGAGAGCGCAAAAGAGAAATCACAGAGCGAACAACACACGTGCCTGGCCCTCTGCCAGTACACACTTCTAGGATTTTTGGCCACAAAAGGCAAAGAGTGACTCAGATACTGGCTGAGAGGTCTGTGTCGAAGCCAAGATTAACCCAACCGCTCACAGCAGGGACTGAACAATCCGACAAAACGCACAACAGGAGACTGAAAAATAGCGAAAGGCTTTCCCCCTCTATGACGCTTACTTACCAAGGGGACATTTGTGTTTTTATTACACAGCTTCCTGTTGACTCACTGTGTTCGGGGAAGAGATAGTTCAACTTTGATGTCAGATTAGCTGCTGAGGAGAAATATTCAGAGAAATGTGGCAATCTGTATTCATGTGGACAAATCTACTCTTTCATGTCAAGGATGTAAACTTCAGCTGGGGATTTTGAGAATATAGCTAAGAAAGGAAAACTGACAGTAATAAGGAGAGAGTAGATTGGCAGTAAGCCAAGGTGGCCTTACCTGTTTGAATTGATCATCAAAGCTATTCCAGTCAGCCTGCCCGTTGGGGGAGGTGTTAGAGTGGGGCCCTGCAGGAGAGCGGCTCTCGTCAGGCTCCTGCTTCACCCTGACGGGTGGCAATGGGGCCTGCTGGGGGCCCAAGGTAGAGTAACTGCCAAATGGATGCGCTGGAAGGCGGGAGACACCCTGTTGTAGAGCCAGTGTCTGCTTGCGGAGGTACTCAAGACCACTAGCCCCTCGCTCTTCCTCCTCGCTCCCCTCGTCTCCATCCATCATCTCCTCATCGTCATCTTCATCCCCTGAATCCTGGCCTCTGTCCTCCTCGTCCTCCCTCTCAGAGTCCACACTACTCTGGTTGGAGACCCGGGACAGTGGGCCTCCTCTGGGTATCCCTGCACCTCCACCTCCACCCAGGGCCTTGCCCATGAAGCTAGCTCCAGAGGCCCGGGCCGCGGCCAGGATGGCCTGCTGCGCTGCTACCTGCTGGGCATACATGATGTGGGCCTCGCGGAGTCGCCTCTCCTTGTGCTCCATCTCCAGCCTGGCCTGCTGCTGGCGCTGCAGCTGCCCCATGACGGCCTCCAGCTTCATTCCTCCTGCTGTGCCTCCCTGAGGATAGACACCCCCCAGACCACTCTCCTGTGACATGCTGGGCTGGGAGAGGAAGTGAGAAAGACATCAATAGCCAACCATAAACCAACAACTCAAATTACCACGGGATGTCTGGCTTTAGAGGTTCTAATAACAACATGCACAACACAACACAACACAAAGTGGAATATTTAGACATAAATAACAGGGAAGTCCTATCGGTCACGATTTGAGTGAAGTCACCGCCAGACTTAGTACAGTACGCTACAACATACCATCCACTTCATGAAGATAACATGGGTTTCAACATAAACATAATAGATACGGGAAAGGCTAATTGGTATTGAGGAATGGGAAAAAGACAGTCAAAATACCATTGATAAACAAAGAAAATGACAAAAAAATTGACTGCATGGAAGAGATTGTATGGTATGCAATATCGGGCGCTACGTTGATTGTATTTAAATGTACAGTAGTCAAATACAGAACACATTTGTACATAAGTGTAGTGATAAGATACATTGTTCAGCACAACTGCACATAATACAGACATTACAGGACCCAGTTTAGTCCTGTAGATATATCTTCAACATATTGCGTTTATGCATCTTATTTGAAAAAATATATTCCACTTCACACATGACACTCAACTGAAATAGATATGCACCACTTTTAGCACGAGCCAAAACAACGGAAACAGCATTCGATTTTGACAAACATCTGTAACAACTGAAACAATTGCAAACCATATAGCCTCGTACAGTTATGTTTCTCGTCATCAAAAAGTTACAATTTAGCTTAAATCTGAAACGTGAATCAACCCTGATGTAGCCTACATTCAAAATTAGATGATTGATATGGTTAAATTTCGAATATAAATCAAAATCATATTAGGGACGCAGATTACAGTGCACGAAAATATCCACGTAATCTATTTTAATGGTTTATGCACGTTACATTATTTATTTGTAGTCGGATTACAACTGTAATTAAAACCAGAAATTGGCAACGACGTACTCTAAACTATCAAAACCAAATAGTAATAAGGATTTCATTTTTTTTTTAGCGTTACATTTGATAGTCTCGTGTTAAAACCTATTCTGCAAATACATGTTCGCTACCTCTCTCCCTGGTCTATGACACAACCGCGACCCAGCCAGGGCACCGTGCCAAACAGGGGGAAACAACTCACCATTTGTGCCTTGCTGCTACCGGAATTGTCCACCATCCCTCCTTGGTTATCCTTTCCCCTCTTCGCTGGCACGGTTTCAATCACTTGTAAACAGAGAAATAGTGCGGGAGGGCACGGGAGGGAGGGTAGGGGAGGGAGGGCACGGGAGGGGAGGGTAGGGGAGGGAGGGCACGGGAGGGGGGCTGGTAAATGTCTCCACCCGCAGATAGGCAGAATGTTGGCTGTGTAACTCTCAATATCTTTCTCCACTTATTTGTTTAATTTAGAGAAAGACTGACACGAAATATGGCCCAAACTCATATCTCGAAAAGCGTGCCGTTGAGGTAACTCCCTTGACTCAATTTCCTTCACATGAATTTCACCCCACTCACCCCCACACCCCACTCACCCCCACGCCCCACTCACCCCCACACCAAGGCGTACATCGTTAGGGCCCGCCCAGTCACAGCAACAAGTTCCAGAGTTCCAGCGCAGCGCTCCGTTGGAGGAATAGTTACTATTTGTATACACATCTCCAGAGAATGGAAACACTGTCCCAGGCCATGCAGACTAAAGCCTATTAAATAGTACATAGTAGATCGGGAGTGGCCGTTATGCTGACAGGTTTTTTTCCCCCTCAATACAAGTATATTTAACATGTGTATAACTTGCCTGCTGAACTGTCAGCCTGCCCTACATTTTAGGCAAACAATTATAATGCAATGCTAAAATTATATACATATTGAGGTACAGTACTAATGCAATGTATAATCCCAGATACAAACTACTCTGCTGAGCGGTCAGCTATAAAACAGCCTAAAAAGACACATTTATACAGTGATGAAAGTAATGACAGTCTATTAGGCTACTTCCCTCGCCATTAAATAATAGTGACAACTCAATTCTGCCCCCAAATGGATGTGGACGGAAATGTTTAGGTCTGGTACTATGGCCCCACTGTGTGTGTGGTCCCTATATTCAGTTAACGATCTATTTCTTAGGTTGAAGTCATTAAAACTCATTTTTCAACCACTCCACAGATTTCATGTTAAACTATAGTTCTGGCAAGTCGGTTAGGACATCTACTTTGTGCATGACACAAGTAATTCTTCCAACAATTGTTTACAGACAGATTATTTCACTTATAATTCACTATACCACAATTCCAGTGAGTCAGAAATGTACATACACTAAGTTGTGCCTTTAAACAGCTTGAAAAATTCCAGAAAATTATGTCATGGCTTTAGAAGCTTCTGATAGGCTAATTGACATAATTTGAATCAATTGGAGGTGCAACTGTGGATGTATTTCAAGGCCTACCTTCAAACTCAGGGCCTCTTTGCTCGACATCATGGGAAAATCAAAAGAAATCAGCCATGACCTCAGAAAAACTATTGTAGACCTCCACAAGTCTGGTTTATCCTTGGGAGCCTGAAGGTACCACGTTCATCTGTACAAACAAGTATAAACACCAAGTGACCATGCAGCCGTCATACCGCTCAGGAAGGAGACGCGTTCTGTCTCCTAGAGATGAACGTACTTTGGTGCGAAAGGTGCAAATCAATCCCAGAACAACAGCAAACGACCTTGTGAAGATGCTGGAGGAAACCAGAGCAAAAGTATCTATATCCACAGTAAAACGAGTCCTATATCGACATAACCTGAAAAGGCCGCTCAGCAAGGAAGAAGCCACTGCTCCAAAACCGCCATAAAAAAGGCAGACTACGGTTTGCAACTGCACATGGGAACAAAGATCGTACTTTTTAGAAAAATGCCTTCTGGTCTGATGAATCAAAAATAGAACTGTTTGGCCATAATGACCATCGTTATGTTTGGAGGAAAAAGGGGGAGGCTTGTAAGGTGAAGAACACCATCCCAACCGTGAAGCACGGGGGTGGCAGCAGCATGTTGTGGGGGTGCTTTGCTGCAGGAGAGACTGGTGCACTTCACAAAATAGATTGCATCATGAGGAAGGAAAATTATGTGGATATATTGAAGCAACATCTCAAGACATCAGTCAGGAAGTTAAAGCATGGTCGCAAATGGGTCTTCCAAATGGACAATGACGCCAAGCATACTTCCAAAGTTGTGGCAAAATGGCTTAAGGACAACAAAGCCAAGGTATTGGAGTGGCCATCACAAAGCCCTGACCTCAATCCTATAGAACATTTGTGGGCAGAACTAAAAAAAGTGTTACACCAGTTCTGTCAGGAGGAATGGGCCAAAATTCACCCAACTTATTGTGGGAAGCTTGTGGAAGGCTACTCGAAACGTTTGACCCAAGTTAAACAATTTAAAGGCAATGCTACCAAATACTTATTGAGTGTATCTAAACTTCTAACCCACTGGGAATATCATTACATAAATAAGTAAATAAATAAATAAAAGCTGAAATAAATCATTCTCTCTACTATTATTCTGACATTTTCAAATTCTTAAAATAAAGTGGTGATCCTGACTGACCTAAGACAGGGAATCTTCACCAGGATTAAATGTCAGAAAGTGAAAAACTGAGTTTAAATGTATTAACTGTATTTGACAGAGATTAGATTGACTGATAATACTCTTAATTCTGTGACATCCGCTCCAGAAAACCAGAAGACAATTACAAAAGGATGTGTATATTCATTAATTATATTGAATATAGCAAAACAATATTTATAATAATAATTAAAAAAAAGTGTTTCCTATACATAATATTTCAAGTTATTGCATTTAGCACTCAGTAACAATTGGTATATTGTTTTAACTAGGATACAGAAGCAGATTGTCCCATTAGTTGCATAGTACAGGCAAGTGCAGTGTACTGGCTACTGACTGCACAGGTTGGTGTTGAGTACAATATATATCTACACAGGTCACGCACTCATTGGCTGCATTTAAAACAGGCAGCCCAATTCTGATATTCTTTCTACTAATTGGTATTTTGACCAATCATGCGAGATCTTTCCACATCAGCTCTTTTTCAAAGCTGAAGTGATTAGAGCAATTAGTGAAAAAATATCAGAATTGTGTTGCTGTGTGTAAACGCAGCCAGACTGACACACACTTCCACATGAAGTCTGCACTGATAAACATATGATAATCACTTATTCTAATGCCCGACAACACAATCAACATTCTTCAAAATGATTAGTGTACTCAATGCACTGCTTGCTTTTAAAATCAGTAGATACCAAGACACTAACATGAGGGTGGGAAAATGACAGGTAGGAAGTGACTTGTCTGTTCAGATCACCCTCTGATATCATATGCATGTCTCTCTCAGTATCTACTAACTACTATATGTAGTAGGCAGAGAGGATCAAGTGAGTCATTGTGGTGTTGTGTACAGCATTGCCAGGAGGTCGTGGTTAACCTAAGTGACACCATGGGTTGTAATGTTACCTCTAATACACAGGACAAGATTGAAAACAGTTCTCATTGCTATAACATCACAGTAAAAACAGTGACATTTTGTAACCACTTTTTTGGGGAAAAAGCATTGATACGCAGCCTGACATAATAGTAAGTCGTAGTATCCCTATTTCATTTAAAGGATTCATTCACATACAAGTAAACCATGAAGCTTCAAAGCCACAGACAAGGGTTTGAGGTTAGACCCAAGATTAATACCAGGGATTTGTAACAAAAACAGGGAATTTTAGAAAAATGTATAAAAATGCCAATTAATGTATATATAGTTAGGGAACGTTCAGGTTTGTTTTCAAAGGGCTTACTTTGAAAACATGGAATTGGAGCAAGACAAGCTTTAGCGTTCAAACTGCCCTAGGACATTTGCTGTATGCATATTACCTTGCATATAAATGTTTTGTGTTTAAATAGACCTGGGAGCGATAGGCCAAAGAGGACAAGACAGCGAGTGTCGTGCATGTCCAGAGATGAATCACCCTTCACCTGTCTATTCAGAGGGGCTGCAGCATCGTTAGCAGTTCATCTACTTCCTTTGGGGTGACAGAGAGCCCTGCTTGGACAGTGGCTAAGGCTTGGGATGACTTTAGTCCATGCTTAAGGTTAGTTAGGGTGTAGTGAGCACTGCATAAACAGTGGCTAGGCGTTTAAAGTGTTATGGGGGTTCCATGCTTAGACAGTGGTAGGGTTTGAGTAACAGGAGGCCTTGCTTGACTTAAACAGTGACTAAGGTCAGGGTAACAGAGGTCCAGTCTTTAAACACAAGAGCTGCAGGGTCAGCCAGGTCACAGGACTAAGTGCCCTCCTCACTGCACGGAGCACGACGGGGCCTCGGCGCAGCAGCAGGCTGAGGAACCCATGGCTTTAGGGGGAATGAGGTCCAGGTCCTCGTCGTCAGGGATCTCATCCAGCCGGTATCCATCCTGCAGCAGCTGCCTGCTCAGGTCTGGGTGCACCTGCACAGAGAGGTTAGCCATGGAATGAAAATTAAAAAAGGTGTGAGGAGAAAAGGTTTAAGTGGATTAAATTATTATTTAATTACAGTCGATTTAGTCAATAATGGTGTATACTTGCATTGAATCTTTTTTAAATATAAACTATTTTATATGGAAACTAAACCCTATTCCTGATAGAGAACACTGCTGCCCAATGAATTAGCCTTTCTATGTAGAAGCACAGTCTGAGCATAGTGTACACTGTTCCACACTGGGCACGCTCACCTCAGCTGAAGAGTATCCTGAGGAATACTGCTCGACATCTAGCTCATCATCACTGCAAGGTCAAGACAAGATAATGTCATTGGGAAAACTAAGGCTGGGATTCAATCCGAACGTGGATTTGGACAATGTGCCATTTAAAGGTAATTTACGATTGAGTCAACATATGCAGCGTTTACCATGAATGTGTTCTATGCAAACGTGGGAACATTGCCTTTAAAATGTACACTGCTGACCAAATGCACTCAAATTTAATTCCAGCCCTATACTTCCTAAATAAAGACAGGGCTCTTTAGAGATTCTGTCAGCAGTCAGTAGTTAATCGTGTTTGCCGGAGAGAGTACAGTCGTGGTCAAAAGTTTTTAGAATGACACAAGTATTGGTCTCCACAAAGTTTGCTGCTTCAGTGTTCTTAGATCTTTATGTCAGTATTTACTATGGTACACTGAAGTATAATTACAAGTATTCCATAAGTGTCAAAGGCTTTCATTGACAATGACATTCAGTTTATGCAAAGAGTCAATATTTGCAGTGTTGACCCTTCTTTTTCAAGACCTCTGCAATCCGCCCTGGCATGCTGTCAATTAACTTCTGGTCCACTTCCTGACTGATGGCAGGCCATTCTTGCATAATCAATGCTTGGAGTTTGTCAGAAGTTGTGGGTTTTTGTTTGTCCACCCGCCTCTTGAGGATCGACCACAAGTTCTCAATGGGATTAAGGTCTGGGGAGTTTCCTGGCCATGGACCCAAAATGTCGATGTTTTGTTCCCCGAGCCACTTAGTTATCACTTTTGCCTTATGGCAAGGTGCTCCATCATGCTGGAAAAGGCATTGGTCATCACCAAACTGTTCTTGGATGGTTGGGAGAAGTTGCTCTCGGAGGATGTGTTGGTACCATTCTTTATTCATGGCTGTGTTCTTAGGCAAAATTGTGAGTGAGCCCACTCCCTAGGCTGAGAAGCAACCCCACACATGAATGGTCTGAGGATGCTTTACTGTTGGCATGACACAGGACTGATGATAGCGCTCACCTTGTCTTCTCCGGACAAGGTGTTTTCCGGATGGCCCAAACAATCGGAAAGGGGATTCATCAGAGAAAATGACTCTACCCCAGTCCTCAGCAGTCCAATCCCTGTACCTTTTGCAGAATATCAGTCTGTCCCTGATGTTTTTCCTGGAGAGAAGTGGCTTCTTTGCTGCCCTTCTTGACACCAGGCCATCCTCCAAAAGTCTTCGCCTCACTGTGCGTGCAGATGCACTCACACCTGCCTGCTGCCATTCCTGAGCAAGCTCTCAACTTTAGGAGACGGTCCTGGCGCTTGCTGGACTTTCTTGGGCGCACTGACGCCTTCTTCACAACAATTGAACCTCTCTCCTTGAAGTTCTTGATGATCTGATAAATGGTTGATTTAGGTGAAATATTACCAGCAGCAATATCCTTGCATGTGAAGCCCTTTTTGTACAAAGCAATGATGACGGCACGTGTTTCCTTGCAGGTAACCATGGTTGACAGAAGAAGAACAATGATTTCAAGCACCACCCTCCTTTTAAAACTTCCAGTCTGTTATTCTGACTCAATCAGCATGACAGAGTGATCTCCAGCATTGTCCTCGTCAACACTCTCATCTGTGTTAACGAGACAATCACTGACATGATGGCAGCTGGTCCTTTTGTGGCAGGGCTGAAATGCAGTGGAAATGTTTTTGGGGATTCAGTTCATTTTCATGGCAAAGAGGGACTTCGCAATTAATTGCAATTCATCTGATCACTCTTCATGACATTCTGGAGTGTATGCAAATTGCCATCATCAACACTGAGGCAGCAAACTTTGTGGAGACCAATGCTTGTGTCATTCTCAAAACTTTTGGCCACGACTGTACTTAGCACCTCTGAACAGAGTGCCGGCCATAATTTGCGCACTTGTCAGACATCCACCGGCGCGTGGTCCCTAAAACACAGGGCAGCGAACGATTAGCAGATCAACATTCGGTGCTATGTGTGTAGTCCTTAACCTGTCTGATTCCAATGCTACCAGCGTATCTTCAGCGTGCTGACTCAAAGCGGCATAACCCTTGTTGAACTTCACACTTCTACAAGAGGAACAAGAAAAACTTGAATTAACAGATCGAATACATCAAATTCCATTATGCTTGCATGCACGCCTACAAACATACTTCTCCCTCCTCTTACCGGTTTCCTCCTTGCCTGGGCTGTTGCATCACTGGACCCCCTGAGGTAAGGCCTTTTTTCTTCATTGCTTTGCGGGCCATCTCACGGTGTTTCTCTAAACCAGGATTCAGTCGCATGCAGAATAACAACAATTAAAATAAAAACAGACAACACTTAAACATTACAAGGCTTTAAACAGGAATTGTGTCACTGATATCTAGGGCTAGGAATGTGCTTACGTATTTTCATGTGAATGGCTGGAGCTTTGGACATGATATAGGGTCCCCTCTTCTCCAAAGGTCTGATGCCCCCATCTGTAGCCCTTGGTCTTGAGCTGCTGCCAGTGCCAGGACCCTTGACAAGTGAAAATCATGAATGTGTGAAATGTTATGGCGGATTCTGATACAAATAGAGGATCCCCGGAAGACTACAGGAAAACAGCCTTGCCCTAACACTGCTACAAAACTTTGCTAGACAGCTTCAAATTAGCCCTGCTATTAGTCTCTCATTTGACTCAAAAAGATAACTAACCAAGTATATTGCCACAATGTTTATGCCTCCATTTTGTGTATTTAAAATGTTCTCACATTGATCCACACAGCTGTCAGAGCAGCTTACCGATCACTGCACCTGTATACAGCCCATCTGTAAATGGCCCACCATTTTAAAATGTTTTTGCTCATTTACACCCCAGTATCTCTATTTGCACATTATCATCTGCACATCTATCACTCCAGTGTTAATTCTAATTTGTAACTTATTTCACCACTATGGCCTATTTATTGTCCTACCTTCCTAATCTTACTACATTTGCACACACTGTACATAGATTTTCTATTGTGTTATTGACTGTACGTTTGTTTATTCTCATGTGTAACTGTGTTGTTTTTTGTCGCACTGCTTTGCTTTGTCTTGGCCAGGTCACAGTTGTAAATGAGAACTTGTTCTCAACTGGCCTACCTGGTTAAATAAAGGTGAAATAAAAATAAATAAATAAACAGGTGAGTGCCAACACCAAGGATGCAAACTGGTAAGGACCCCAAAAACCCTGCTGGGGGGAAATGCAGGGTTGAACTAATTAAACAACAAAGAACATGATCTACATGATCCGTCTCTGTGTGGAAAATAAAATGGTTCATGTTTATTTTTTTATATTTAACTAAGAAAGTCAGTTAAGAACAAATTCATATTTACAACGACGGCCTACACCGGCCAAACTCGGACGACGCTGGGCCAATTGTGCGCCGCCCTATGGGACTCCCAATCACGGCCGGATTGTGATACAATGTGAACCTAACAGCTAAAACATGTAAAGAAAGCAATCCAATGTTATTTGTTGACTAGACTTCACTGCAAATGATACTCAAGTCTTGAGAAAAACAATCCATTAATATTGCAGTCATCCATGACAGCCTTTATAATAGAACACTTGTGACCAAACATCTAAATATTGCACTTGGGGAAAAATAAGTAGAAATAGAACGAAACAAACAGGCATTCTATTGTTGCTCTATTATATTGGTCTCTATAGTAGACATGGATCAAGTGCTCAAGGCTACATGTGTTCAAAAATAACATTCACTGAGTAAACAATGTAATATTCCCCCCCTCACTCACACACAAGTGTTACTGTCAAGCTCAACACAAAAAAAACAATATCTTTGGGCTACACTGCACATTATTACATTGTACACTTTTTGCCTGTTGACATCTGTTCTACAATGTGCCAGCAGAGCATGATACCCTTTGTTGGCATAACTGATCTCTTTTAGGCAGAGAGTACACCTGGCATACCCCTTTATATCCACTGTATTGAAAAAGTGAGAAAGAGGGAAAGTGTGTGGTGTTCCTTTCACCTCTATAGTGGCATCCAGCTTAAACCATTCCCAGCTCCAGATACACTTCATCCCTGAATCCACTTGTTTAACAAGCAACGCCTCATTTTTCACCTAATTATCTCATTCTAAAAATTTACCACATACTGTAGAGGGAAAACATTAGTTCACAGATAGTAGTTAGTTCATTAGCTAGTTAACATTTCACACAGATTGCCAGAGTCCAGTAAGCAACTAACGTTAACGCGTTATAACTTGAGGAACGGCAAGGAGTCGTATAACGTTATCAGTTAATACTGCTAAAGCGAATTGGTTAGGTTACTAACGTTAGCTCATCTGATGTCGTAACGTTAGCTAGCTAACAATAGCCATCAGACTGTATAAGCCAGCTAAATTTCACACCATAAACAAAATTATTTGATCCGTTAAATTGGCTAATGTTGCTCAACATTAATATTATCTGGCTAGCTAACGGAGAATTCGATCCAGCTAGCAAGATACTTAACAATGCTAATAATACTTCTTCCACCACACTTACTCCCTCACCTCAAACTTAGTAAATGCCAGTTGTTTTTCGGTTACAACTTGTTAAGTACCCTTCATCACCTTCTCACCCCTGTCTCCGTGGTCAGGCTTCTCACCTTTGCTATCGTTCAGGGGACGCAGTGCTGTAACTGCCTTCTACTCTCTGCTGTCCAGAGTGGCGCTCTTTCCAGAGTGAAAGCTGTATGCTGTAACTAGCAAATTGGTTGTAAGTAAACGCTCTTCAGTCGTGTGCTGCATTCTGTTGTTATGTGAACGATTGGCTAAGTCTTGGATACAGCCAGTATTGCACCAAACGCGCATCACTCGTTCGCTTACAGACTGTAGTGATGCAAAGCCCCCCGGCCCAAACTTTTCTCATCGGATCTACATGAATGAGACATGATCATGACACTTCCCAAAATGCTGCATGTCATGACAGGACTCACCTGTGTCGCTCAATGAGAGAAGATTTTAAATAGACAAGATGGCGGCATAAACATTGTTGGATTACTTCATTGAGAAAAAACATTTATTTTAATAACAGAGCATATTTTAAATGCATACGAACCACCTGCAACTGGTCATTGACATTTATAAGGTTGACATTTAAAAAAAAATACTTCTTTGCCCAAATCGAGACTAAAAAAGTATAGTCAAATACAGGTTAGTTGAAGAATCTATGGCGGCGGTTTGTATGGGGCTGTCCAGTAATAGACACCAAAAACATTCGGTTAAATCATAAAATCAACAGTGTAATGTTTGGATTCAGTTACCTTACTGCTCTTCCCTTTCAATCGCTACCATAGCTATGCTTATGCAAATGCTTTTCATATTTCTTCTGTAAGAAACATTTCAATTTAGCCCTATCCATATAGCAGTGGAGGACGGCTCATAATAATGCTTGGAATGGGGCGAATGGAACGGCATCAAACACATGGTTGAAACCGTTCTACCTATTCTGCTCCAGACATTACCGTGTGCCCGTCCTCCCAAATTAAAGTGCCACCACCTCCTGTGCAATATAGGCAAATTCCCACGAGTGTAAAGTGTAATCGGAACAGTTAAGATTACACATTATGTTTTGAAATATCAAAAGAAAGATATTGGTGTGTATTCAACACACTTGAACACACCCTCTTTTTAATTTTAATATTTGTCAGTGAACCTAAACAACCTGAATGCGGCAAGTAGCCTAGCAATTAAGAGCGTTGGGCCAGCATCCAAAAGGTCGCTAGTTCGAATCCCCGAGCCAACTAGGTGGAACATATGTCGATGTGCCCTTAAGTAAGGCACGTATCCAAAGGGATTTAGGGTTAAGCGCGTCAGCTAAATAAATGACAAATGTTAATAACGTTCTCATTATCTGGTGTACAATATGTGACTAGCATGGTTAGCTCACACAAAACGTAGCATAGCTAACGTTAGCCGATGACAGTAGCTAACTAGATAACAAGCTGTCATTTGAAACAGAGTTGTTGTTGTTGTTGTTAGCCAGCTAGCCGAACATAGTTACCTCGGGCACCGCAGCCAGGAGAGTATCCCTCTCCTGTTCCTCCAGAATGTTGTTCATGTTGGTGGGAATGTTCACGCTTTACACGAATAAAACAGGCATGTTCACTGTTTTTACAACCATCCATGAAAGGATGTCAAGTTGTCACCGCTGTCTTTTACTGCTGCTAGCGAGTCTATGAATCACTTCCGCTTCCGGTCAACGGAAGCCCGGTTGGACAACTTTCAGGCCTTCCTTCCCCAAGACATCAGAAACCACAGGGGGTTTAAGAACCCCGATGCTTGATCTTAACAGGCATCGTTTACAGTAAGGTTTTGGAAATAAGGAATGGTATGGTATCATTCATATCAGCGTGAAGTAATTTTGAACAAATAAAAAGGTTAAGTTAGTACACACCTTTAGGGTAAGTGTTCCCACACAGCCATATGTCCAATGTTACATCACTGGTTAAGGAAGACCACCTGTGCTAATTAGCAATCTAGCATGTGTAACTGGTAGGAAGCACACACAGCATATGGATCTGAGCATATGGATCTAGCTAATGTTACAGTAAGTGTATATTTTTTTATTTGAATGATTATTTCTCGCTAAAATGAGAGATAAGGGCCATATCTTTCGAAAACCGGTCCACAAGCGATGATTGACGTTTGACACAGCCACTGTTGGGCGAAGCTAACCGCTCTACATCCTACGTTCAAAGTGAATGCTGACCAAACCCATTGTTGGAATTGATCCCTTTGTCCTTAACTTTCATGAACGACTATCTTAATAAATTTAGACCCAGCAGTGTTCTGAGATGCATCAAAGTGCATACTACGAACTTAGTTAGGTTAAATGTTTGGGTCTGCCATATGTTCATGTAAACATAAGATTATCAATGTGTTGTATGTCAGTGGTCTGAAAAAATCTCATAATTGATTTAATTTTGAGTTAAAGTTTGTTTGGAAATTGAACATAAACCTTTGAGTTATATGCCAGTAAATCAACATTTTACTATTGAGACAGTAGTGTCAATAGATATTGCTTTATTAAATCCATAATTTTGTACACAGGAGATAAATCAACATCACACAGACACCAGGACAAAGCAGAGACTTGAAGAGAAGTGGTTCATCTCATTGGACACCAGATGACCTGAGGGAAAGGAAACATTAACATTTAAATTAGGAACATTCGTTTCCCAAAACACCACGCAGAGAGAACGTTGGCTAAGTGTGTAGTTGAGGCATGTCGATACTGATAGGATGTAAAGAGGCAGCGCTTCTCCATTCAAACCTTACCCAACCAAGTTCACATAGAAATGGGATATAGATCTGTCTCTCATTGAAAGCAGGTGCGCTATATCTATGCTTGCTGTTCTTAAGTTTTTAGTTTTAGCATCTTTTGGTTTTGTACACCAGCTTTAAAATCAATGAAAAGACAGTATTTTTGGTCAAACTGAAATTAGATGAACTATTAGAATTTTAGCAACCAGGAAATGGCGGAGCGGTTTCTACACATTGAACCTTTAACATTAGAATTATTCTACAATGCTGACGATGTCTCACAGAGACTTAGCTGAGATCTGTGTATAAAGTGACACTGGGGGAAAAAAACGCATTTAACGTCTCTGTTCTACGAGTGGTCTGAGGCAGTCGGCAAATAACATGCTTTTAAGTGCATCTTTAGTAACAATGGTTTTGGGACACAGATCTGAGATTTAACGAAGCCCCCTACAAAAGGTTGTAACGATAAACTTAGCCTTAAGATGCTTTTGAGAAACCGGGCCCAGAGAATTCGCTTTTCAATGTGTAAGCACTCACCCAGAGTATGTCTATAATTTGTCCATGCCCAGATCCTCAGGTGTGGAGATACCCAGCTCAGTCAGAGTGGGTTGCAGTTCTTGAATCAGGTATGGGTAGATATCTTTGTGGGGACCAGATTTGTCCTGTTACAGAGAGAGGATGAAGTTCACCATAGTAAATATTATGAAAAGGGCATACAGGTTGAAGATTGTGTACCATTCTATACTTTTTCTAAAATACTAGTATATTTAGAGAATAAATTCAAAGGAAATTAAATCCAACTTACTCCTTTTCACAAGAAAAGTGACATATACTGAATAAAAATATACTGCCTCAACACAAAATGTAAAGTGTTGGTCCCATCAGCTGAAATAAGATCCTAAAAATGTACCATACGCACAATAAGCTTTTGCAATTTTTTTCACACATTTCTTTACATCCCTGTTTGTGAGCATTTCTCCTTTGCCAAGATAATCAATCCATCTGACAGGTGTGGCATATCAAGAAGCTGATTTAACAGCGTGATCATTACACAGGTGCACCTTGTGCCGGGGACAATAAAAGCCACTCTAAAATGTGCAGTTTTGTCACACAACACAATGCCACAGATGTCTCAAGTTTTGAGGAAGCGTGCAATTGGCATGTTGACTGCTGGAATGTCAACTAGACCTTTTGCCAGAGAATGTAATGTTAATTTCTCTACCATAAGCCACCTCCAACATCGTAGAGAATTTGGCAGTACGTCCAACCGGCCTCATAACCACGCCAGCACAGGACCTCCACATCTGGCTTCTTCACCTGCGGGATTGTCTGAGACCTCTCACCCAAACAGATGATGAAACTGAGGAGTATTTCTGTCTGTAAATAAAGCCCTTTTATAGGGGGGAAAACTATTTCTGATTGACTGGGATTATGCCCTCCCAGGCCTATCCATGGCTGGGCCCCTGACCAGTCGTGAAATCCATAGATGAGGGCCTAATTCATTTTTCAAGTGACTGATTTCTGTATATGAACTACCTTGTTGAAATTGCTGCTTGTGTTGTTTTATATAGCATAAATGGATTATGCTGTGAACCTTCCGGCTAGTCGGCTACATTGAAAGGGTGAGGAATTAGTACACCTACTGATGAGTTTAACTGTTCTTTTTGTACAGCTAGTTGGCTCATGTGAGGAAAGTCTGCTTCCACCAAATATAATAAATAGCCCAAACCCTAAAAGCCAGAAGTATGGTTCCCCTTAAATGAGCAGTGCTTTTTTCAAAGCTACTGGAATGTTCCATAATGTGCTTTATTATCTGTGAATAAAAGTAATTAAAATAATTTATGCTCAGCCATCTGAACAATTTGCTAATTCAACCATCTGGAACAGAAACACCTAATAAATACGATACATGTGCTGTGACAAGTAGAAAGTCTCACCCATGTGGAAGCTAGGCTGCATTCCGAACACCCCCACCCAGCCAGCCTATTTCCCTGTAACATGGTGGAGAGATTATTGCTATCTGGAATCCTTGGAACGTTCATAACCAGGTTAAATATCACCTTCAATGGGGTAAAGTCAGTCCCGGATATTATAGAACATGGTGGAGAATATTTGACTTTGTTTTGTCCACCAACTTCAAAACAGCTGTAAAAATGATAACCTACAGTATTTGGAGATTGTTTTATCAGAAACTGAAATTAGTATGTAGAACTTTAGCAACCAGGAAATGACAGAGCGATTTCTACATTGGCCGCTTTCCCCAGTCTGCCATTGTTTGTTGTGCTCGAGGAGATAACCACGCCTCTTAGTTACACCAATGGAAGAGAAGGAGGGTGCTGTTTTCCCATCTTGACAGAAGCCGGTCTGGCTTTTGTTGTCAAATAGAAAGTCTGCGTTTTAGAATGCGATTTTGTATTGGGCCAAGAAGCAATCCAGGGATTTCGCTACACCCGCAATAACATCTGCTAAACATGTGTATGTGACCAATAAAATGTGATTTTAAATATTGTGAATCACCATCATTCCACTATTACTGCAGATATATACTGAACAAAAATAAACGCAACCATTTCAAAGAATTTACTGAGTTACAGTTCATTGAAGAATTATTTAATTAGGCCCGTATTTATGTATTTCACATGACTGGTCAGGGGCACAGCCATGGTTGGGCCTGGGAGGACATAGGCCCACTGACTTGGGAGCCAGGACCACCCAATCAGTTTTTCCCCCATAAAAGGGCTTTATTACAGACCGAAAGTCAATGTCTGGGATTTTATTCCTGCTCATGAAACATGGGACCAACACTTTACATGTTGCATTGATATTTTTGTATATTATGGACATATTCTGAAATTACATTCTATATGTAGCTCCTTTAACAAAATGGCAGAAATTGAAAATAAGATTTTCTTCCATTTAGCAGCGAGTATATCCATTTATGTAGTTCTGTTCTTGAGCTGTTCTTGTCTATTAATGTTCTGTATTATGTCATGTTTCATGTGGACCCCAGGAAGAGTAGCTGCTGCTTTCACAACAGCTAATGGGGATCCTAATACAGTGCATTCGTAAAGTATTCAGACCCTTTTACTTTTTCTACATTTTGTTACATTACAGCCTTATTCTAAAATGGATTAAATAGCTTACCTTGACTGCCTCGAGGATGCGGATGGCACTGGCCAAGTCATTCAACCTTCGGCAAGCACGAAGAGCTGAGTCAAGGATTTTGGGTTCAGGTACCAGGTCGTAGCCAATTAGTGTGTTCATGCCTATGGGATTTGGAATGGGATTCAAGCATACTCCGTTATAAAAGGGTTATAAACATTTTTCAAATTTGATAGTTCATTTTTTTTTTTTTAATCTGACTATCCCGTTAGTCTCAAACTCAAGGACGAAGAATTATGACAATAGACGTTCGGCAAAAGTGCAGACTTATTATCAATATTCTATAGAAGATTACCTTTCTTCAGCTCCCAGGCATCAATGTCTGGCTTGCTGAAATAAGTGACCCAACGGGCATCGAACTCCTCATCTGTCTCCACCTTGGCATGGGAGTAGCATCGGGAGGCCAAAGGAGCTGCAACATAGAAAACAAATACATTCTAGATCATATATAGGTCAAGGCCTATTCCTAGATACTTGACTGAAAACAATATACACCCTTTCCATTCTCATGAAAAAGGAGGTGAGCCATAACCTACACCTTCTGTCAGACATCACTACCAGCTGATTTCAAATGCAATTTTTGCTGTTTGCAGCCCAGGATGCTGTTTTGAGGACTTTGCATGTGTGCTCCACTAAGATCTAGTCTAGGGGAAACTGACCTGTCTAGTCTTTTGACTATGTTTGTTTACTGTGTAAGTCTGTGTTGTTTTTGTCACACTGCTTTGCTTTGTCTTGGCCTGGTCGCAGTTGCAAATGAGAACTTGTTCTCAACTGACCTACCTGGTTAAATAAAGGTGAAATAAAATAAAAATAAAAGTCACATGCATAATTGCAATATCCCCTTGACTTTGCAAGGAAGGAATGTCTATTTACAGCAATCTGGCTAACTGGGTCACTTAAGGTCGGAGATCAATGCCAAGACATCGTATATTTTGACAGCACAAATCTAGAATAGATGGTGTGGGAATGACCATACACTGGTTTGACCGCAAGGTCTAGAGTTGCTGCGCATTGTTGTGCACTTGTGACTCCCTCGGAAAAACCCAAGCCTGGGTCATCACAAGGACACATGCTGAAGTTCACTAGCTGTCTGATGGATCTATACATGTACACTGGATATGACATCAATGTGTGAACGTGATAACTATACAGTGTGTAAGGGCACCAAGAAAATGTTACTTTAGATCAAATGCAACTCAATGTCACCCTGACGCAAACGTTAGTCCCACTGACTTAGCTTTAAGCTAGCTAGTTACATAGCTATCAGCTGTGTGTGATCACAATACACAACGTACATTATTTGTGACTTTATATACTTACCGAGATGCATTGAATTAGCCTAATAGTGCAAACTATATGATGTGGAGTCTACCGTAACGTTACATACCATCTATGACTAACGTTAGCTGGTTAGCTATGGGCAACCGGCTAGCAAGCGAGCTAACACGAAAGGCAACCCGTTTTATGAATAAATAGACCATTAATGGACTTTGCCGTCAGTCTTACCCGAGTAACATGGTCGTGTCCGCGCTAAACTCCGTAACCCAGAGGTTGAAAGTCCAACAACGGCTCTGAACATCTTGCCGACCGGTGAGAATCAGCGGCTAACGGTGTCGTATGCTAAGGAACCGATCCAGAGGGAAAGAGGGAAGCAATTGCGCATGCGCCAAAACGCAGCGTGCGACGCGCTGGGAGACCACCGGCGGCTGGTTGGGAGGACGGCTGTCGTTTGGAAAGAAATCAATACAATGCATATACACATTCAGGTAGTACGTTCATAGAACTACCATAAATACACACTCCCATAGTAGTATTAAACCCTGCCTAACGCAGTAAATAATCCGGGGTACACTCATCTCCTTTTAACTAGGCTACATTACCCACTGAGCATTTGGGCTTCTGAACGCAGACCCAAACTGGGTTTGCCAAAAGCATCGTAGCACTAATGTCATCTTAATTCCATTTACACTATTATTTTAGGGCTACGATGCTTTTGGGAAACACAGCCCAGGTTGACACACCGCCTACCTGAACAGAGACCATATAAAACCTGAACAGACATAAGAAACATTTCACTCCTTCAACTACAGTAAGTTTGGCATCTTATTGCCAAAACGTGCATTGTTGAGTGGTAACATAATACACAAAAAGCATGATTAATAGAGTGAAAATAGTGGCAACAAACAAATGGTTTGCATGGCAAAAACCGGTAGATTGTTCATGGGCCCTAATAGTCATTGACCGTGACTTGGTTCCATTACATTACTCACAAATCGTCTTCTTCTACGAGGTTTAACGGCGGTTGGCATCCAATATGTTGCATTACCGCCACCTACTGGACTGGCGTCCTACTCCTTTATAATGTGCTTGAAAACAAATAAAATAAAGAAATGCCCTACCATCTAACACTACATACAATGAACACCACCATACTCCACTATTTATATATATTTTATTCCTACCTCATGCCCTCAACCTGAAAGGATGGGACATCACCACCCAAATACCTCTCTGCAGCTGAATACCTCTCGCCAGCTGAATACCTCTCGGCAGCTGAATGCCTCTCTGCAGCTGAATGCCTCTCTGCAGCTGAATGCCTCTCTGCAGCTGAATGCCTCTCTGCAGCTGAATGCCTCTCTGCAGCTGAACGCCTCTCTGCAGCTGAATACCTCTCTGCAGCTCCACCACAACCTCTATTTTCTGCGACTTATGTTCCATCCCTACAGTAGAGTTGATAACCCTTTTTATAAATGCTAAAAATCCAATCTTACTGAAACATATATCACTTGTTGTCCTATCCCTGTGTACTGGTACAGATCTACTTCTCTCACCACTCCTCCCCCTTGACCCATCTTCCTCTACTGTCTTCACTGCCTCAGCATATGACAACTTCTGCTCTACTCTAACCCTGGAAACCTCAACCTGCCTCTCTCACACGGGACATTTCTGATCCCCAGCCCCATGGGCATCCCTACAATTAACACATACCACTACTTTCCCCAATGCTTCACATTCCTTTGTCTCATGTCCTTCTGCACACTTCTCACAGTGGAACCTCCCTCCTACACACTGGTGCCACATGCCCATAAGTTTGACACCTGTAACATCGTAATGTATTCGACACATAAGCTTATACAGGATAACTTATATATCCTAACATCACTTTGTCGGTGAACACTCAAAAGAACAGACAATGACTCTTCTGTTTCCCCTCTCTCCCCACCCTGTTTAAGTCGCACCAAATGACGAGCATCACAAACACCGGGAATCTTCCCCTTCAGCTGGTCAACTTTTATATTTACTGATACCCCAGTTATCACTCCTTTCACTGGCGCCCTTTTCTTGAGAGCAAAACATTTCACATCTCTTGTCCCCATTTGTTAAACTCCGAGCGCCTTCTCCCTCTGACCAACAGAAACACTAACAATTATCACCAGACCACTTCTGGTTACCTTCAGTGATTCCACAGCACACAACTCTGTTTTCAACCATCCTGAAACCACAAATGGTTCAGACAAAAGGCAAGGGTTCCACTTTTAACACATAAATCATTGGAGGAAGGGCCTCCCAAGTGGCGCAGGGGTCTAAGGCGCTGCGTTGTTACAGATGCTGGTTCGAGACCCGTCTGTGTTGCAGCCGGCCGCGACCGGGAGACCCATGAGGCGACGTACAATTGGCCCAGCGTCGTCCGGGTTGGGGAGGGTTTGGCCGCCCGGGATGTCCTTGTCCCATCGCGCTGTAGCAACTCCCGTGGCGGGCCGGGTGCATGCACACTGACACGGTCGCCAGGTGGACGGTGTTTCCTCCGACACATTGGTGCGGCTGTCTTCCCGGTTAAGCGGGCAGTGTGTCAAGAGCAGTGCGGCTTGGCGGGGTTGTGTTTCGGAGGACGCACGGCTCTCGACCTTCGCCTCTCCCGAGTCCGTACGGGAGTTGCAGCGATGGGACCAGACTAACTACCAGTTGGATAGGACGAAAATGGGGTTAAATCATTGGAGGAAGACTTCTTTTGTAGGAGAGAGTTTTGTTAAGAGCTGTGACGCTAGGTCTGAACGTTAAAGGACAATTCCATCCAAAAACATTCATGGACTCATGAAACAAATACCAAAATGTAATTTTTTGGGTGGAGTTTTCCTTTAATAAAGCATTGCTTGCAGTATGGTGTTGGAAGCAGAAAAACTATCTTTCCTATCAGTGAGAAATAATTTTAGAAAAACAAAGTTTAAATTGATACACACCTTTTATAGGGTTAGGGTTCCCATACGGCGATATGTCCATGTTACTGCGCTTGTGTACGGAAGAGAGATAGAGATACCTGTGATAATTAGCTATCTGCCCCTGTGGCCGACGTGAGTAAGACATTTGAGCGTGTTAACCCTCACAAGGCTGCCGGACCAGAAGACGTCCCTAGCCGCGTCCTCAGAGCATGCGCAGACCAGCCGGCTGGAGTGTTTATGGACATATTCAATCTCTCCCTATCCCAGTCTGCTGTCCCCACTTGCTTCAAGATGTCCACCCTTGTTCCTGTACCCAAGAAAGCAAAGGTAACTGAACTAAATGACTATCACCCCGTAGCACTCACTTCTGTCATCATGAAGTGCTTTGAGAGGCTAGTTAAGGATCAGATCACCTCTACCTTACCTGACACCCTAGACCCACTTCAATTTTCTTACTGCCTCAATAGATCCACAGACAATGCAATCACCATCACTCTGCACACTGCCCTATCCCATCTGGATAAGAGGAATACCTATGTAAGAATACTGTTCATTGACTATAGCTCAGCCTTCAACACCATAGTACCCTCCAAGCTCATCATTAAGCTCGAGGCCCTGGGTCTGAACCCCACCCTGTGCAACTGGGTCCTGGACTTCCTGACGGGCCAACCCCAGGTGGTGAAGGTAGGAAACAACACCTCCCCCTCCTGTACTCCCTGTTCACCCACGACTGCGTGGCCGCGCACACCTCCAACTCAATCATCAAGTTTGAAGACGACACAACAGTAGTCGGCCTGATTACCAACAATGACGAGACAGCCTACAGGGAGGAGGTGTGAGCCCTGGGAGAGTGGTGCTAGGAAAATAACCTCACTCAACGTCAACAAAACAAAGGAGCTGATCGTGGACTTCAGGAAACAGCTGAGGGGGCACACCCCTATCCACATCGACGGGACCGCAGTGGAGAAAGTTCCTCGGTTCACCCCGCTATCATCCAGAAGGCGAGGCCAGTACAGGTGCATCAAAGCTGGGAGCGAGAGAAGCTGTTTTTCAGTCTTAATCTCAAGGCCATCAGACTTAAATAGCCATCACTAGCTGGCTACCACACGGTTACTCAACCCTGCACCTTAGAGTCTGCTGCCCCGTATACATAGACATGGAGTCACTGGTCACTTTAATAATGGAACACTAGTCACTTTAATAATGTTTACATACTGGTTTACTCATCTCATATGTACATACTGTATTCTATTCTACTGTATTGTAGTCTATGCCACTCCCACATTGCTCGTCCTAATATTAATATATTTCTTAATTCCATTATTTTACATTTTGATGTGTGTGTATTGTTGTGAATTGTTAGATACTACTGCACTGTTGGAGCTAGAAACACAAGCATTTCACTACACCCACAATAACATCTACTAAAGATGTGTATGTGACCAATAAAATTGTATTTGATTTGTGTGAACTGTCAGCCTGGTCTCATAGACTAGTCGTAAAATAGTAAACTAAAATCCGGGACACTCAAATGAGTATATGTTACGTTTGGTATGTTTACATGAGACAGAAGGTTACTTAAGGAAAAAACGAAAGGAGGCTGGACGTGTCGGCGTTTAACGCGGACATCTAGCAACCTAAAGGTTGTGTGTTAATCTCATCATGGACAATTTCAGCTTTTTAGCTAATTAGCAACTTTGCAACTGCTTACTACTTTTTTTTTTGTTGCTACATTGCAACTACTTAGCATGTTAGCTAACCTTAACTCTAACCCTAACTCCTAGCCTACCTACCGTTACTGCCTACCTACCGTTACTGTTAGACACAACAAATTGCAATTCATAACATATCATACGAAATGTAAGGTCCTTAGACTAAGGAGTAACGTTAGAGTCCTATATTGGGCTAGGGCCCTATAAGTTAGACTAAATGCGATAACTTGAGGATCATCAATCAATGAATGTACTGAATAATTTTACACATTTTCCATAATCTAGTCCCTTAAACGGCCTGAACATGAAGTGTAAAGAACTATTGTTATTTACTGCTGTCCTCTCCAAATGTAGGCCGCTATAATATTTCACCTCCACCAGAGGGCAGCAACAGTCAGAGCAAGTCATCTAATTGACAGCTTTCACAATTTTACCATAACCCATGCAGCACAATGAGGGGCGGTTCCCGGACAGATTAACTTAGTCCTGGACTAAAAAACTATTTCAAAGGAGATTCTCTGAGAGTTTTGAGAAAGCTTCAGAAGACAGCAATACTTTTTTGCTCCAGAGGTGGCATACTACTATGGCTGACCCTGTGTGTAGGCCGTCATTGTAAATAAGAATTTGTTATTAACTGACTTGCCTAGTTAAATAAAGGATAAATACATAAATAAAATACAAATACTTATTGAAAAAAAAAAATTAAAACCACCATTTAGGCCTATTATAATTTTTTTCTCAATTGTCAAATGTAACCCACTTTTATCATTCAATCATCAGCTTGCACATCAGAAATGGAATTTGGTGGTTTGGACCAATTTGTTCAATACCAATTCCATAAACCCTTGCAACTCTATAAAACTAAAATACCATAATATTGCATTGTGGTCCGATGGTCTCTGCAATTCTCATAATTTATTTACTTTGAATTCTGGCAGACCGTTATTCAGTCTTCATTATCTGCACTTACAGCTTTGACTTCAGCACTGCAATTACATCCTCAGCTGCTCTGATTAATCCAACATGGAGGAATTTCAGAAAAGTGTTTTTTAAAAATACATTTCAAGACACTTACCAGGGAGGAGCTGTACCCTGGTTTGTTTATGCAGATATAACACAGCCAACCAGTTATTTTGCAATAAGACAGTGGCAGTTTGAGTGTGCCTCTTAATCCATGGTGTACAGAGTGAAGAAGGAAATAACAGTGTGGGAAAAAAAGTGATTAACTTCATCTATTGTATTCTTGACACAAGATGGAGGTATCCCCCCCCCCCTGTCATAATGAACATATTCCCTGTATGGTCATTCATTAATACCTCCGTCCTGCACCCGGCTTAACCTTCCGTTATTTTCTGGCATAATCAGGTAATCAATCACTGTCCCATTCCCTGACTAGGGAGACGGAGAGTGGGAGTCTGCATGAAGAGGGGAAGAAAAACCCTTCGGCCTGTCTTTCCAAGCAAGAGGAATAGTGGTGGTCAGTGGTGCTAACACAGGCAGAAAACACAGGCCCAGTAAATATTCAATTGAAAGGATTCCCAGATAAGTTGAGTTGATAAGAGAAGATGGAACCATCTGGAGGCAGAGAGATAGTAAACTCCCATACCACCCGAGAGACCTCGCTCTCATCTGGAGGCAGAGAGACCTCGCTCTCATCTGGAGGCAGAGAGACCTCGCTCTCATCTGGAGGCAGAGAGACCTCGCTCTCATCTGGAGGCAGAGAGACCTCGCTCTCATCTGGAGGCAGAGAGACCTCGCTCTCATCTGGAGGCAGAGAGACTTCGCTCTCATCTGGAGGCAGAGAGACTTCGCTCTCATCTGGAGGCAGAGAGACTTCGCTCTCATCTGGAGGCAGAGAGACCTCGCTCTCATCTGGACCCCTCTGAATCAGACAGACCTGCACAGCGGTCAGGAGGAATTTTGGAACAAAACTGTTTCAGTTCAGCAATATTTTTGGGATGTCTGATGTGAACCGCTCTCTTGAGGTCATGCCACAGCATCTCAATCGGGTTGAGGTCAGGACTCTGACTGGGCCGTTCCAGAAGGCTCATTTTCTTCTGTTGAAGCCATTCTGTTGTTGATTTACTTCTGTGTTTTGGGTCGTTGTCCTGTTGCATCACCCAACTTCTGTTGAGCTTCAATTGGCAGACAGATAGCCTTACATTCTACTGCAAAATGTCTTGATAAACTTGGGAATTCAGTTTTCCGTCGATGATAGAAAGCTGTCCAGGCCCTGAGGTAGAAAAGCATCCCCAAACCATGATGCTCTCTCCACCATACTTTACAGTTTGGATGAGGTTTTGACGTTGGTGTGCTGTGCCTTTTTTTCTCCACACATAGTGTTGCGTGATCCTTCCAAAGAACTAAACTTTAGTTTAATCTGTCCACAGAAAATGTTTCCAGTAGCGCTGTGGAAGATCCAGGTGCTTTAAACGTGCAGTAATGTTTATTTTGGACAGCAGAGGCTTCTTCTGTGGTGTCCTCCCATGAAAACAATTATTGTCAAGTGTTTTACGTATTGTAGACTCGTCAACAGAGATGTTAGCATGTTCCAGAGATTTCTGATACTCTAGGATTCTTCTTAACCTCATTCTGCGCTGTGCTCTTGCAGTAATCTTTGCAGGACGGCCACTCCTAGGGAGAGTAGAAACAGTGCTGAACCTCCATTTACAGACTAGTTGTCTTACCGTGGACTGATGAACGTCAAGGCTTTTAGAGATTCTTTTGTAACCCTTTACAGCTTTATGCAAGTCAACAATTCTTAATCTTAGGTCTTCTGGGATCTCTTTGGTTCGAGGCATAGTTCACATAATACAATGCTTCTTGTGAATAGCAAACTCTAATTTTGTGAGTGTTTTTATAGGGCAGGGCAGCTCTAACCAACATCTCCAATCTCGTCTCATTGATTGGACTCCAGGTTAGCTGACTCCTGACTCCAATTAGCTTTTGGAGAAGTCATTAGCCTAAGGGTTCACACACAATACACTGTGAATGTTTAAATGATGTATTCAATATAGACAAGAATAATGAAATAATTTGTGTGTTATTAGTTTAAGAAGACTGTGTTTGTCTATTGTTGTGACTTAGATGAAGATCAGATCAAATTTTATGACCAATTTATGCAGAAATCCAGGTAATTCCAAAGGCTTCACATACATTTTCTTGTCACTGTATATGTTTTAGGATAATGCCACTTGATGTGTTCTATACACATAGCTGTAGTACTTCATTTACAACCAATGTCATTGGGGAAATAGACTTCCAGCTTGTGTATCCTTCTCCACCACACACTCATGAGGTACCTTGTTGTCTCGTCTGATATGCTATTTCTTACCAGCCACATGTGATTTGGCTCCAGGGTAATGCTTTTGTCACAGTGTTTTATCTGTCCTCTCACTCAGGTATATACTATCCAGTTCTCCCTAATGACCTTTTCTGCATTTTACACTTGGCCTAGAATTCCTCATGCTTGATAACAGGTCGATGGGAGATTTACTTATAGAGCCTCTATCTATGTGACCTGCATCACTGACTGGTCCCTCAGGCTCCTCACTGAAAGCTGTTAACTCTTAGATACCAGTGACCTGAAGTGATAACCTTCTTCAGTCTTGAGGACACACGGGTTGTTCCATATGGGCTTTATTGCAGTCACAGCATTTGTTTATACAACCTTGGGTTCTCTGCTTTGCTTAGATTAATTTAATGGGTTTGAGAAGGAGGTTAAAGGCTGTGTCTGCTCTAGACAGTGAAACACAGGCAGACCTTCGCTACAAAAGCACTGTTTGGCATCTTCATGATTTTTTCAATTATTATTTTGAAAGATGTAATCTCAACCAAAATATTAGTATTGCATGGGCTCACACTTCTTGACAAATTGCACTACAGTATAATTGTAATTTTCAAATCTGTTTCCAGAGCTCTGAAGGCATTTTGACCAATTATTGTCCTTGCAGATTTTCTGGGGAAGTGTGTTCTTTGTTTGGGACAGTATCTAATAGTTTTTGATAAAGGAACACCTTCTTAGACTTTGCAGTGTTTGAATGAGTCGCCCAAAACGTCTGGAGCGAGGACTACTTGGCTCCTTTTTTGACTCAGATGTACATTATCCCATAAGATATAGAGAAGGGGAAGTTACTCTGTGAATCTAGTTTACCAAGCTACCAATTACTTCACACTGGAAGAAGTTGAGCTACACTAAAGAAACATATAGTTTATCTAATTAAAGGGTGATTTCAGCAAGCCATGAAACCCACCATCTCAGATTGTTCTGAAATAGTTTCTGTAGGTCGACAGATAAAATTAGCATTCCTGAAACATTATTTTGTTGAACTAAAGCTAATTGATTGCACCCAAATATATAAACAAATATATTATTCAATAAATACAGTACATAACAAGAATTTGGACCATAATTCTTCCTAATAATGATTATTTATTTATTTTATTTAACCTTTATTTAACTAGGCAAGTCAGTTAAGAACAAATTCTTATTTACAATGACGGCCGACCAAAAGGCAAAATAACTCCTGCAGGGACGGGGGCTGGGATTAAAAATATAAATAAATATAAATAAATAAAATGTAACTATAGGATCAAACACACATCACGACAAAAGAGACAAAACAACACTACATAAAGAGAGACCTAAGACAACAACACAGCAAGGCAGCAACACATGACAACACAGCATGGTAGCAACACAACATGACAACAACATGGTAGCAACACAACATGACAACATGGTAGCAACACAGCATGGTAGCAGCACAACATGGTAGCAACACAACATGGTAGCAGCACAAAACATGGTACAAACATTATTGGGCACAGACAACAGCACAAAGGGCAAGAAGGTAGAGATGACAATACATCACACAAAGCAGCCACAACTGTCAGTAAGAGTGTCCATGATTGAGTCTTCGAATGAAGAGATGGAGATAAAACTGTCCAGTTTGAGTGTTTGTTGCAGCTCGTTCCAGTCTCTAGCTGCAACGAACTGAAAAGACGAGCGACCCAGGGATGTGTGTGTTTTGGGGACCTTTAACAGAATGTGACTGGCAGAACGGGTGTTGTATGTGGAGGATGAGGGCTGCAGTAGATATCTCAGATAGGGGGGAGTGAGGCCTAAGAGGGTTTTATAAATAAGCATCAACCAGTGGGTCTTGCGACAGGTCTACAGAGATGACCAGTTTACAGAGGAGTATAGAGTGCAGTGATGTGTCCTATAAGGAGCATTGGTGGCACATCTGATGATAGGATTAAGGCATGAGGAATCCAGTCATAATCAGCCAAAGCCACCCACGGACGCCCACACCTTAACCCAACAACCAGTATACATTATCAGTTCTCTGTCTGACAAGTAGTATGGAGCTGCTGCTTGGAGTATTGTTTATTCATTCTTTATAATGTATTCCATGTGAATCTGGTTTTTTCCCCTGTTCAGAGAAATTAGCCATTGACATCGCTTGCATTATTCACTATAAACTAGTGTGAAAGTACCACGTTTTGCCCACTAGATTCCACTGTTCCTGCTACTGCCACCACGCCCCTTTCATCAATTTTGCTTGTCTCTTGTGTTTATTAAATGGATTTTATTTATTTTATTGAACCTTTATTTAACTAGGCAAATTCTTATTTATAATAATGGCCTACCTACAGGAGCACAACATTTCCTTTGTAACTTTGGGTAGAAAGTCAGTAGCTTTTGCTCGTGATGGAAATAAATAGTCAATCGTCTTTCTTGTGCTTTTTGAGGTGGAATGACTCTAAAGTTACTTTGAAAAACATCCAATCTACTTGGTATAAATGATCATATCTGAAATGTCATATACTACAAATTGCAATAACATATCACTCTGGAGTCAGATGTTAAAGGAAAATACCTCTCAAAAACGATATTTTTGTATTTGTTTGATTAGACCACAGTTGATACAGTCCCAAAATGTTTTGCAAAATATGGTCTTTTAGCCATATTAGTCTGGTGCCGTAAAATGAAGGAAATTCTTGCCTACTTCACACATATTTATACATATTTACACATAGTTACACATTATATCTTTGTGTGTAGTTCCAGTTAACTACACCTCTAAAAAGTAATTAACTACTGAAAACACTACCAAGATGATATTAAATTACATGAATTACATGTAGTTCACTACTCCCAAACACTGCATAAGATATCCTCTACGTGAACCCTAGTACTGTAGTAATGGGTCGAGTCTGACGCTATGGTTTCATATTATGGAGGGACACTGACTGTGTTAAGTTGTATCAACCCTAGTTTTAATCCTTTTCTCTAGTGTGCTGCAATGTAGTGTTGTAATCTTAATGATAATCTGCCCCTGTATTTCAGCTCCCAGCGTCTGTCAGGCTGCTTGGTTCTGGAGCTGCGTCTTATCAGCGGCCGTGTATTAAATCAGCTGTGTCTCTTAGACAGATTTCACTCCCGTTACTCTTATCAACACATCAGCACGCTGTGATTTCCTTTTCAATCAGGACTTTGTACAGTACTATAGGCAAGTCTGAGGGATACAAATACAAAAAAGGCTTTTCCTGCATATAGTTTATTTGAATGTTTGGATATTTGAAAACATGGTACATTTGTTATATTATGTATAGTTTAGAAATGAATGCACTTTATGTATATAGTCCCTCCATTTGAAGTATTTGGACAAATTCACTTATAGTGAATTAATAGTCTAAATTTAATACACTATAAGTGCATTTGTCAAAACACTTATGACACCTTCAACTGGGGGAACTAGATACATAAAGAGCATTCATTTCTAAATGGTAAAACAGATGAAATGATGAAAATACCTCAAATAAAAGGTGACACTTTCTACTGTCGCATCATATGAAACATTTGATCTCAAATCCAAAATGCTGGCGTATAGAAGCCAAACGAAACATTTTAGCTTCACTGTCCAAAGTGTAGATATTCTGTGTATTCATTCATTCATGTCCTACCTTGTGCATTTTTTAAAGATTTGCAGTTGTAGAATATAATTAGGACTACAATGGTCAAAAGGTATTGTCAGTCTACTGAAAGCAGAAATCTGGGATCTTGGATGATTGGTTGATCTGTGTTTTGTTGTGTTGATGTTCTGAAATGTGACGACGTGTGCTGTCATGTCTAAGCTCTTACAGAGTGAAATACAGTATGATGACATTAAGTATCTCTGGACACAAAGGCGAACGATTGATTGTGCTGAGAAATGGGGTCAATAAATGCTGTATCTACAGAGACAAGCTTCGCTTTCAGGTCCCATTTTGACTGACCTCTGGAGGATGGGGTGGGTAGGGTGCTCAGGTCTCCTCAGAAAGCACTGTTCTGTCTGAGTGAACGTTCTGATTGTTTCAGCACTGTGCTTGAGTGGAGGGCAGTGCAGAATGAACTCCTCTGATCCTTCCCACTCGACTGTTTGATACAAGTTCAGTCAGTCAGTTAGCCAGGGGGTGGACAGAGCCAGAGTCCCCTCGTCCAGACCCAGACACACTCTCTTAGAGTCAGGGAAACTGCTGTGTGGGGACAGGCCAAGAGGTCTCTTGCTGGCTGTCTGTGGGGCATCCACACCTACTCTCTCCTCCCAGAGAGCACTGAAGGTCTCAGGGGGCTGGTAGCCAGGCTCCTGGGGGTCCAGGGGGTCTTTGGACAAAAGGATGCTGATGGAGGGGACGGTCCTGTGAACAGTCATCTCCGATGCCCCCCCTTCGTGGCTCTCCCACACCTCCCTCACGCCCTTGTAGCGCAGCTTGGTCAGCTGGTGCAGACACCCCACTTTTCTCTTCATGATCTCAGCGCATGTGATAGTCTTGGTGACGGCACGACCTGACCCAGAGAAAACAACCTGCCTCAGGCCACCGCCTCCACTAACCCCAACACCACTGACACTAACCCCAACACCACTGACATCCCCCTGCATGCGAGCCATGGCAAAACCCATGAGGTTACGGATCTTACTGCCCTCCTTGACACGCATCTCCAGGACCCCCGAGGCCAGTCCTGGGAAGGGGCAAGGGATGTCCTCCTCTGTGCGACACATCTTCTTGAACCCACCCTGGCCTGGTTTGAGTCCGGCGGGAGGTGGAGTTGGAGGTGTAGGCTGCGGGGTGGGCTGTGTGTTGGAAACACTGTTCACAGTGCAGGAGGGCTGCCCGCTGTAAGCCTGAACCTGATATACTAGGCTCCTAGCTAGGGTCACACCGGTTTCCATTTGCACCTGTGTATTCCCTCCAGGTCCGGTGTATGGTCTGACAGAGTCTCTGACCTGATACTGGTTCTGAATGCCAGAATACATCTCTTCACTCCTGTATATTCTCCTAGTCCAGTCAGACTCCTACTCATAAGGGATCCAACATAGCATTGTTTGCTTTTTCTTGTTATAGGTTTATTTTTTCTGTAGACGTCTGCAAAAGTTTCAAGGCTTCAGACAGGAATATTATCGAGCTCGCAGAGAGTGCTTTCAACGGAGTCTTTCATGCTGCTTTACAGACAGCTGAAAAAATAAGATAAACGCTGGGTGGTGAATTAAGAATACAGATGGGGAAATTCAAGACAAAAAAAAGCATTTCAATTTCTTGAAACTGAGTAGAAAATGCATAAATTCTCAGCTGAAGTGTTTCTTCCCTTGTTTTCTCTCGATGAGCCTTTATCCTTGTAACCACGATACTTCGATTATTCAGTCTAACTTTTCAAGAGAACTGCTACTTTACACAATACACTAATTACACCTCTCACTTAGGGTTCAGATCCAGCATTGATCAGTTGGATTCATATCATCATCATCATCATCATCTCTCATCTCATTTTCTGGGACGGTCCACTTGATTAGCGTCTCTTCTCCTTTCGTGGACCTCTTGGCCAAGGTGCTCTGGGGGAGCTGTCCCCCTCAGGGCTGGGCCAGGGGTGGCTGTAGGCTGGAACCCTGGGCGTCCTGCCTGGAACTCTGTGTCTCTGTCTCCAGTTATGCTCTAGAAAGTGTGCCCTCTGTTTCCCCACAGAGAGACGTAAGGGACAGGAGCTGCTTCACAAATGCTCGCAGGAGGAGTGTCTACTCTGTGTGGTTGAGGGGGAGCATGAGGAAAAGGGGGGACAGCCCTCTTAAAGGCACAGGCCTTTCATATCTCAGATGAACACTTTCCCTCTACAATAGAAACCTGCCATGGTGGGGAGGGGGGGGGGTTGTGTCCCTTTTAAGAGCAGGAGCGAGCGCAGATCCCGGGCAACTTTGTCAATCTCTTTAGAGGACGTTCCAGTGCATGTGTTCAATGTACATGACTGATTAAACCTGATTTCTGAAATAGAGACTCAGTGAAGCTTTAAAAATGAATTTTCAGCTGTGAAACAATGAATTACATTAGCAAGGTTATAATTGAAAACATCATTCAAAGAGCCAGTTAAAGTCAGCGGCATTATATTGCACTGTACTTAGCCTTTATACTATTAGATGTTTTTGGCTATTACCATTTACATAATGTGGCGTTAATGGCTTCATTGTTCAAGCAATCAAGTGGTCCACTGAGGTGCATGTCTCTCATGGATGAGTTGTTATATTGTTACCAGGTTGGAAACAACCTCTCATGATGATCAAGGGCATGTGGATCACAGACGCATAGAGCCATTACTTCTAGCACCAAAGTATTGTTGTGATGGTGCATGGATAGCTCTGCACATTAGTGTGCTGGAGGCACCTCCAGGTGAGATGGTGTAGAAGTGGTGACAGGTGGGCTTAATAAGCAGACTAATAGGTCCTCCATCACCAGAGGAGGCGCTGTCACACTCTCCTGTCACGGCCCAGACAGCTGCAACATCTCCCAGCCCAGCCTCCTGGAAGACAGGTGGATTTGTTTTGGCCTGTGACTGACAGATGGGAAAATTGGTAAAGACAGCCCACTGAGGCTGAACCTATGAGACCAGGAGAGAGGCACAGAACTCCTAACTGTTCTCCAATCACTCCTCTGAGGGCACACACTGGGAATAATAGTTCATGAAAGTAATTCACATTGGTGTGTGTTATTTTTGATCCCCAAAGGTAATCAAAGAAAATAAGGTCTGTTGTTTTCACACGACATGGTGTTTTATTGAAATCATTATTAAATGTCTTATTCTACTTCCAGGTTTCTATGATTGAAAAGCACCATCCTCAACAGCTTTATTATAGCCAACGTGTGGAGAGAGAGAGAGAGAGAGAGAGAGAGAGAGGTGGTGGTGTTTAATGACGGAGAGAGCAGTAGCAGCTCACGCTTGGCCACTCACCCTCTCACACCTCCTCCATGGCTGCCCTCTGCTCCCACACCTCTCCAAACACTTACTCCTACCTTTATCTGTCCTCATCTGACACCTCTGCTCTGAATGCAGGCAGGCAGGCACTCTATCTCTCCCTAACACTGCTCTCTGACCACGTAGGTTACTCCACCTACAGTTTCTCTCAGCCTTCTCTGCTGCGAGTATACCAGCATTTATTCACCCACAAAAAACATTCATTCTTAAAGACTGTGACAAATATCAGTTGTTCTGTCTACCTCCTCTCTGCTTACCTTGGATGGCATAGCTGCTGCTGGTGTTATCAATTGTAACACAGACTCTGTTATTTTGTTTCTGTACTGCAGAGCAGTTGGAGAGGGGCTTGTGTTGCTGGCAGGACTGCGCACAGCCTCACAGTTCTCCCTGTGCCAGCTGCTCGCTCGCTTTACGTTAACCGCAAGAGTTTCACGGTCGTCAACCAATGCTGGCCTGGAGGCTGTAATTTCACTCAGTGTGGAGCTCGCTCGCCTCTCTGCTGTCGTTCTAACCCACAAACTCCTCGGTGGGATACGGAGTTGCTCTCTCTCCACACACACACACACACACACACACACACACACACACACACACACACACACACACACACACACACACACACACACACACACACACACACACACACACACACACACACACACACACACACACACACACACACACACACACACACACACACGTGCATGCTCAGCATAAGGCAGGCCGTTTCAGCAATTACAGGAACATGGCAGAACACAATGAAGCAGGGTCCCGCCATCAGCAGGGAAATAGAGAGAGTCTATGAGGGAGGTGGAAGGATATATTACCCTCTCAGCATGTCATCACAGGGTCTATGTGTTACTGCTGTCAAATGGTGATAATTCTAAGATGTCACTCATGACTCCATGATGTGGCTGAATTGCATATTTCATCCCTCTCTTTCTTTCACTTCCCCGCCATTCTCTCTCTCTCTCTCTCTCTCTCTCTCTCTCTCTCTCTCTCTCTCTCTCTCTCTCTCTCTCTCTCTCTCTCTCTCTCTCTCTCTCTCTCTCTCTCTCTCTCTCTCTCTCTCTCTCTCTCTCTCTCTCTCACACACAACGACTCCTATTTTCCAGCCACTACTTTCTCCTCAGCACTGCAATGCAGATGTGAGCCTCAAGGCCAAAAGTATGTGCACCCTTCAAATTAGTGGATTTGTCTATTTCAGCCACACCCGTTGCTGACAGGTGTATAAAATCGAGCACACAGCCATGCAATCTCCAATAGACAAACATTGGCAGTAGAATGCCCTTACTGAAGAGCTCAGTGGTACCGTCATAGGATGCCACTTTTCAACAAGTCAGTTCGTCAAATTTCTGCCCTGCTAGAGCTGCCCCGGTCAACTATAAGTGCTGTTATTGTGATGTGGAAACATCTAGGAGTGACAACGGCTCAGCCATGAAGTGGTAGGCCGCACAAGCTCACAAAACGGGACACCCGAGTGCTGAAGCGTGTAAAAATGGTCTGTCCTCAGATGCAACACTAATTACCGAGTACCAAACTGCCTCTGGAAGCAACTTCAGCTCAAGAACTGTTCGTCAGGAGCTTCAATAAATGGGTTTCCATGGCTGAGCAGCTGCACACAAGCTTAAGATCACCCTGCGCAATGCCAAGCGTCTGCTGGAGTGGTGTAAAGATTGCTGCCATTGGACTCTGGAGCAGTGGAAATGGGTTCTCTGGTGTGATAAAGTTTCACCATTTGGCGAATCTGGGTTTGGCGGATGCCAGGAGAATGCTACCTGCCCAAATGCATAGTGCCAACTGTAAAGTTTGGTGCATGATGAATAATGGTCTGGGGATGTTTTTCATGGTTCGGGCAAGGCCCCTTAGTTCAGTGAAGGGAAATCTTAACACGAGCCCTGACCTCAACCCCATCAAACATCTTTGGGAGTAATTGGAACGCCGACTGTGAGCCAGGCCTAATCGCCCAACATCAGTGTCCGACCTCACTAATGCTCTTGTGGCTGAATGGAAGCAAGTCCCTGCAGCAATGTTCCAACATCTAGTGGAAAGCCTTCCCAGAAGAGTGGATGTTGTTATAGCAGCAAAGGGGGGACCAACTCCATATTAATGCCCATGATTTTGGAATGAGATGTTTGACGAGCAGGTGTCCACATACCTCTGTCCATGTAGTATACCAACTCTGTGGAGCTATGAGGAAACATTATTTTTTTCATAAATGCCTTCTCCGAAGCCATTGTAGGCTACTCCCTAACAAGCATGCCATCCCAGAAAACATTTCCTAATGCATGACATTTTTGAATGTGACATTTAAAGAGATGAGTGAAGAGTTGAGAGCTGCTTTCCACTGCTCTGAGGTGCGTTTCTGTACGGTGTTTGATTAACTCTACCTGTTAATGGCAAACACACACAGGCACAAACACATACTGTTCTGTCCAGCCCCAGGCTACAACTAATGGATTTTATTGGAAATGTTTGATCAATTAAATTAAGGGAAATTAAAATGCCATGTTAAACAAATGCAAGTAGCTGATGAATGGCTCCTAGCGACTACGTGCTAATACCAGGAGTTCCATTTATCGGAGAAGTGTCACTGAGAAACACTGAAGCACCATCAGAGGACCAGCCTTCCTGACAGAGATCCTGATTAGAGTCCTACAGAAGCAGACAGCCCACTCCCATCCTTTGATGGCTGATCTGCAACAGCAGTGCAGGACAAAGTGGTAACCCAGGTTGTGGGTGTTGTTCGGCTCCCCAGACGGCTGCCTCAGTCATAGACACTCTCCCGCCAGTGTTTCCAGATGGCCACGGCCCGATAGTGCCTAAGTCCGGTGCTTTGCCACTTCCTACCGAGCACATTCGTACCGGGTCACTGCTTCCTCCGACACGCTACGTACCGCAGAGGAGAGGAGGGTGGCTAATCCTAACCAGCATGCCACACTCTGGAAATTCTAAATGCAAATGTGTGTCTATGGATGGAACACTGTGTGTGCGTGCGTGTGGACTCTGTTCCAAATGTGTATCCTCAAGGCCTATTGTGACCGTCATGTGGATTTGCTTCAGTAGGTGAATGTTCTTTGGTGAGTATGTCGGTGTGACCTCTTCCAAATATTCTGGCACATGTTCAAAAGCTTCAAAAGACCAGTCGTGTGCAGACACGTTTACAGGTCTAGACCAGATTTGTCCCTTCTTTAATTGCATCAGAGAGCAATCATTCTGTGCCCCACAAATCTTCTGTAAAGCCGCAGCACGTTACAATGGAACCATAATTACAGAAGTTTAATTGCCTGCCAATGTTCTGCTGCTCTCAGTCCCTGCTAGCATTGGAGAGCTCAATAATTAGAAACAGGGAAAAATGATGTGGAAATTATCAAAATGCAAAAGAAGTGCCATTAGTATGTTAGACCTGCAGTATGGAGTCATGTGACCATTAGTATGTTAGACCTGCAGTATGGAGTCATGTGACCATTAGTATGTTAGACCTGCAGTATGGAGTCATGTGACCATTAGTATGTTAGACCTGCAGTATGGAGTCATGTGACCATTAGTATGTTAGACCTGTAGTATGGAGTCATGTGACACTTGTCCATTAGTATGTTAGACCTGCAGTATGGAGTCATGTGACACTTGTCCTGTACCACTCTCAGCTGCTGCAGACAACTCTTGATTTCCCTGTAGCCTTTGCACCCCCGCCATCACTGATTTGGCGTTTAGCCTCGCAGAGGAGGCAGCTCATTGGGCGGAGACTGGCAAACTGCCTCCACTAAAAACATCACTAACCTTGATTACTAGGAAGATGATTACAGCATTAAACTCTTGTGTCAATATACTGTAGGTAAAAATTGTAAGTGTCACTGTAAGTCCATTTGAGAGGTTAACCAAATGTGAGTTTTACCTGAACTGAAATACACTGAGTGACAAAACATTAAAAACATCTTCCTAATATTGAGTTGCCCCTCCCCTCAGAACAGCCTCAATTGGTCAGGGCCTGGACTCTATGAAAGCATTACACAGAGATGCTGGCCCATGTTGACTCCTGTCAGGATTAGGGTTCAGATATGCCTATGGGCATCTCTATGTTACTGACAGGACATGTGTTTAGAGAGAGTTCTAGTGTACTCTATGTGTATTGGTGTTTGGTCCCCAATTAGAGGCAGCTGCCCTGCGTTGTCTCTAATTGGGATCCTATTTAAGTTCCTGCCTGCCCACATGTGTTTGGGTTATTGTTATTACACACACACATATATATAAGAGGTTACTCTTTGTTCTATATAAGAGGTTACTCTTTGTTCTATATAAGAGGTTACTCTTTGTTCTATATAAGAGGTTACTCTTTGTTCTATATAAGAGGTTACTCTTTGTTCTATATAAGAGGTTACTCTTTGTTCTATATAAGAGGTTACTCTTTGTTCTATATAAGAGGTTACTCGTTATTCGTGTTCTCTCCAGGTTATTTTACCTGTTGTTTATACTCCTCCATTTTGTAAGTCGGACTGTGTTCAGGTTTATTGTAAGTCGGACTGTGTTCAGGTTTATTGTACGTCGGACTGTGTTCAGGTTTATTGTAAGTCGGACTGTGTTCAGGTTTATTGTAAGTCGGACTGTGTTCAGGTTTATTGTAAGTCGGACTGTGTTCAGGTTTATTGTAAGTCGGACTGTGTTCAGGTTTATTGTAAGTCGGACTGTGTTCAGGTTTATTGTAAGTCGGACTGTGTTCAGTTTTATTGTAAGTCGGACTGTGTTCAGGTTTATTGTAAGTCGGACTGTGTTCAGTTTTATTGTAAGTCGGACTGTGTTCAGGTTTATTGTAAGTCGGACTGTGTTCAGGTTTATTGTAAGTCGGACTGTGTTCAGGTTTATTGTTTTCTTAGTTCCTCTAATAAAGTCATGTCTCTACAGCGCTAAGCCTTGGTCCTTGCCTACACTCAGCCTTGGTCCTTGCCTACACTCAGCCTTGGTCCTTGCCTACACTCAGCCTTGGTCCTTGCCTACACTCAGCCTTGGTCCTTGCCTACACTCAGCCTTGGTCCTTGCCTACACTCAGCCTTGGTCCTTGCCTACACTCAGCCTTGGTCCTTCCTTACACTCAGCCTTGGTCCTTGCCTACACTCAGCCTTGGTCCTTGCCTACACTCAGCCTTGGTCCTTGCCTACACTCAGCCATGGTCCTTGCCTACACTCAGCCTTGGTCCTTGCCTACACTCAGCCTTGGTCCTTGCCTACACTCAGCCTTGGTCCTTGCTTACACTCAGCCTTGGTCCTTGCCTACACTTAGCCTTGGTCCTTGCCTACACTCAGCCTTGGTCCTTGCTCCTTGCCTACACTCAGCCTTGGTCCTTGCCTACACTCAGCCTTGGTCCTTGCTTACACTCAGCCTTGGTCCTTGCTTACACTCAGCCTTGGTCCTTGCCTACACTAAGCCTTGGTCCTTGCCTACACTCAGCCTTGGTCCTTGCCTACACTCAGCCTTGGTCCTTTCCCACACTCAGCCTTGGTCCTTGCCTACACTCATCCTTGGTCCTTGCCTACACTCAGCCTTGGTCCTTGCCTACACTCAGCCTTGGTCCTTGCCTACACTCAGCCTTGGTCCTTGCTTACACTCAGCCTTGGTCCTTGCTTACACTCAGCCTTGGTCCTTGCTTACACTCAGCCTTGGTCCTTGCCTACACTCAGCCTTGGTCCTTGCCTACACTCAGCCTTGGTCCTTGCCTACACTCAGCCTTGGTCCTTGCCTACACTCAGCCTTGGTCCTTGCCTACACTCAGCATTGGTCCTTGCCTAACCTCAGCCTTGGTCCTTGCCTACACTCAGCATTGGTCCTTGGTCAATGATTCCCAGTTGTATCAAGTTGGCTGGATGTCCATTGGTGGACTGTTCTTGATACACACAGGAAACTTTTGAGCGTGACAAACCTAGCAGCATTGCACCTGGCACCTACGACCATACTGCGTTCAAAGGCAATCTTTTGTCTTGCCCATTCACCCTCTGCATGGCACACATACACAATCCATGTCTCAATTGTCTCAAGGCTTAAAAACCCTTCTTTAACCTGTCTCCTCCCCTTCATCTACACTTAGTAAAATGGACTTAACAAGTGACATTGATAAGGGATCATAGCTTTCTCCTGGATTCACCTGGTCAGTCTACCGTATGTCATGGAAAGAGCAGATGTTCTTAGTGTTTTGTACACTCAGTGTATATACAGACAATATTATATTACTATTATAAATAGCAACACAACTGAGAGGATTGTTAAGCTAGATGTATTTTTATTTAGCTGTACCAGGGAAAAGTCCCTGAGCAGAAAATAAGAAGTGTTCATAAACTAATGAAAAAGGAAATGACTTTGGGATGCAGGAAGTCCTTCAGCATTAAGGTTGGAACAACTCTCAGCGGCTCTCAAGCAATCAAGAGCAGGGATTTACACAATATTTTAATTTGGATGCATTATTCAATCCCTCTCGGACTGAAAACCTGGCAATTGCTTAGACAAAAGATATGCACTGATAAGTGTTGAAGGTCAGCAAGCTGCAACAGTGAAGATATCAGCAGTTGGTCCACGACAGAAACATGTAGCTACACACACACAGCCACAAAATATAAATCTCAGACTTCATACGATACATGAGAATCTCCACACACATCAAAGCTAATAATCAGTCCAATGTTTTTGTTTCACAGTGTGTTTGAAAGCCGCTCGGCACATGGCTTACACTTCCTCATGCTGCCGTGAAGCCTTTAAGCTAAACGAGGGTCTGTGTTAAGGATTAAATGAACAACACTGTCTGAGGAGAGAGGCAGCCCTTTCAGCATACTGTATGCATATGGTAGGTGAGAAATAATATTCTTGCACTTTTTCACATCGCCGACGCGTTATTGAATGGCCTGCACCTTCTCTCGCCTCAAAGCATTCTGCTGATGGAATCAAAATCCCTTTCACAGATTTAAATGAGGTGTGCTCTGCTGTGAGTGGTATTGGAAAAGCATTTTGTCGGAACAGAGCCTCGCAGAAGCATCCTTAAATACAAGGCAATCACCGTCTAACACAGAGACGAGGCAGGCGGAGAGGTGTGCCCAGACTGCAGAGAGGAAGAGGACAGATGATTAGTAATAAAGCAATAAACCAAAACAAAGTCATCCCTGAATACCTTGCTTTTCTCTCTGCACCACCCAGCAATATTGACAGAGCCTTTTTTACTCAACGGGCTAAGCTACAATTTAAAAGTAATTTCTCATAATTTGCCTTGAATCCATATACACAATACTTTCTAATCTGTCAAAGCCTTGATAGGGAGCAGTAGTCAGAGAGTCACATCATGCATAACATGCAGATCTGAGAGTGATTCTGCCATACATGCTCCAGAGACACCTCCATGTGCCAGACCTGAGCAGAGAGGAGAAGGGAGGAGAAGGAGAAGGTGGATGAAGAGGAGGAGGAAGTGAGAATGAAGAAGAAGAAGAAGAAGAAGAAGAAGAAGAAGAAGAAGAAGAAGAAGAAGAAGAAGAAGCCATTTAATTCCATCCTGGTCTAATGAGAGGCTGTCAGGGCTACACCACAATGAAAGTACCCCTCAAATATACTTCTATTGTGGAGCCCTGGCAGTACTGGGGAGTGTGTGGCAGGCAGGGGGCTGAGACAGCCATTATTACTCCTGCAAAGAGCAGGGTCTGGCAGAGAGAGGAGGACCGAGAAGAAAAGAGAGTAGAAGATTGCGGCTGGAATTGTCAAACTGTGACAGTAGTGGGCTTCAGTCACTTTATCAGTGCCAGAGCAGGGCCTGTTCCTCCCATCTAGAGAGACGTTCCTGCAACCCTCTTCTCGCCCCCTCCAAAAAGGAAAACACATTCTTTCAGCCTGAAAGCAATCATCCTTCCTTTATTTTCTCTTTTCCCTCTCTCTCTCTCTAACACTATCTATTCTCTCAATATCTCTCTCTCTCTCTCTCTCTCTCTCTCTCTCTCTCTCTACCACTATCTATTCTCTCAATATCTCCCATTCTCTTTTTCTCTCTCCATCTATGTCCCTCTTTGTTTCTGAAAATAGTACATCAAACACAGAGGCTGTGTGTTTGAGAGCATGATCAGCTTGAGCAAATAATTGATCAGGTTGAAATTACGATTGGATTCCTGCGAAACAAGTGCATGAAAATCTATTGTGCTCCAGGTGATCTATAGGGAATGACAGAAGTATGTAATGCAGTGATCTTGCCCCAATACACAGAGTTAATCATCTGTTTACACTCCAACTCCCTTTTCTTTGATGTTCAATCTTTCCACTGAAATACGCATTCCCAATAGGTTTTAGAGAGCGGGCAACCAACATTTGATAATGAAACAAGTAAGGTGCGTGTGTGTACGTGAGTATGTGGAGGGGTTATTATAATAGTATTGGAGTCAATAATTAAATGTACATTTGATCAATATCTGGATGGGGTAAAGTTTGTGAGAGAAGTCCTGTTGTGATGATAGGTAGTGTGTATGAGGGGGAGGAGTGAGGGTTCTCTCCTGACACAGTCTCAACAGGCCAGTGAGAAGACAGGGACTCTGATATAGTGGTTGAAGGGTCCATATTGAGATGTCTTGAGGCAGTGAGTTACAGGTTGAGCAGGGTCAGTGGTTAGAACAGGTCTCTGATGTTACCATTCCCGGTACATATACTGTGTGTGGAGCGCTGGGACTGTGTCTGTCTGAGTGCCTCCCTTTAAAGAGGCTGTGAATTATGTTATTTAGAGAGTGCTGATTGCTGGTTTAACCTGGCGGCCACGGTTGCTGCTGCTGCAATAATAATCATGGGAAGGCAGGAGTGCTGGCGGGACCCTTGCCTTGTTCAACGCTATCTCTGTCTCTGAGCACGGCCAAGGAAAAGACAGCAAACAGCAGGGGAACTGTGGCGGAAAATTACAGCATCTTCACATGCATGCCAGCCAGACAGCCAGCCAGCCAGACAGCCACACCATGGTGGGAGCAAGAGCTGCATTGAAAATTGGGGGGGGGGGGAGGAGAGAGAGAGAGAGAGAGAGAGAGTGAGAGGGAGGGAGGGAGAGAGAGAGAGAGAGAGAGAGAGAGACCATTCCAGCAGCAGGAGACCCATCCACAAACCACCTGTGTCAATATTAACTGTGTGGCTAAAACTCTCCCCCCCATTACATCAGCCCCAGATTCTCCCACCCAGTCAGAAGACATTTTGATTGGTTGTGTGAAGATTAAAGACACTCTGTCCGCTAGGGAGAGAACAGTATAATTGATATTTCGGCTCAGGGCAAACTTGCTCTCGCAGGCCAGTGGCTGTTTCAGCAGAAAACGAATGTTAGCACAGCTTGGCAGCAGAATGTACGGCCGGCGTGTTTTGGGAAGTTCAGTCTCTGGTCCACTGACTACTGCAGCTACAGCTGAATGAAATGAACATTGTATAGAGAGGAGATAGATGATTTATCTGGCTGACCTCAGATTTAAACATCAGCACTAATGTGTTATGGTGGTGGCACTTGTGAAAGGGTTTGAAATAAATATCGATTTTTGAGTATGTCATAAAAATGGGGGTGGGGGTACGGGTGGTGAGGATGGGGGTGGGGGTACGGGTGGTGAGGATGGGGGTGGGGGTACGGGTGGTGAGGATGGGGGTGGGGGTACGGGTGGTGAGGATGGGGGTGGGGGTACGGGTGGTGAGGATGGGGGTGGGGGTACGGGTGGTGAGGATGGGGGTGGGGGTACGGGTGGTGAGGATGGGGGTGGGGGTACGGGTGGTGAGGATGGGGGTGGGGGTACGGGTGGTGAGGATGGGGGTGGGGGTACGGGTGGTGAGGATGGGGGTGGGGGTACGGGTGGTGAGGATGGGGGTGGGGGTACGGGTGGTGAGGATGGGGGTGGGGGTACGGGTGGTGAGGATGGGGGTGGGGGTACGGGTGGTGAGGATGGGGGTGGGGGTACGGGTGGTGGGGTAAGGGGGTAAGGGTGGCTGGGCGGGTACGTGTGGTGAGGATGGGGGTTGGGGTACAGGATGTCGCCATCCTGATTCTATAACACATGACATGTCCAGTGAAACAATATCTGTGGTCCACCAGTGTTGAGGTACCCATTCTGAAAAATCAGCACAGTATATATCCTCAGTAGGTTCTTGGAGTGGACACAGGGGACTGGTCACATGGTGAAATGAAGGTCCTTATTGTGGCGCTGTGTGACTCTGACCACATTAACAGGACATTTAGTCTCATTTCTATTCACAGAGCGTTCTGTCTTGGAACACTGGAGAGCAGGACCAAACCACTGTGACCCTCACGCTATTTCCTGACTTCATTCAAGATCTCCTTACACTCTCTCTTTCTCTCTCGCTCTCTCTCTCTCTTGCTCTCTCTCTCTCTCTCTCTCTCTCTCTCTCTCTCTCTCTCTCTCTCTCTCTTGCTCTCTCTCTCTCTTGCACTTGCTCACTCTCTCCCCACTTCCTCCTTTCTCTCTCTTTCACTCTCTCTCTCTCTCTCTATCTTTTTCTCCACGAGTGCCTCCATGAAACCTCTCTCTGCTACGCTTGGCCGCTCTCTTTTTAATTACCATGTATTCTTCTTTGGCTAATAGAAACGCTGATGAAACCGATTACATGGCAGCGGTGCTGTGTGTGGAGAGAAGAATAAGATGAAGAGAGAGAGCGGGGAAGGGAAGGACAGAGCTCAGAAAGATGGATGGGGTAAAAAGCTATTGTCTTTGTTGTTGTTGGGTCAGAGATGTTTAGGTCCTGAGGGAAGTTCCCCATCTTATCACAGTGAACAGACGGCTCCACCCTCGTCTTTCTCATTACCAACCTTACAGTTACAGATTATACCTTGGTTTTTCTCTCCAAAGGCAGGCTGGATCTCTCTTCACTATATTACAGCCTACCAACTAGGCTTCTCTTTCAAGTTCTGAATATAGATGTCTGATGTCGCTCTTTGATGACTGTTAAATCAATTCCTCACTCACAGTAATGGAAATGGAACAAGGACTTCTGGCTGATTGATTTTATGACACACTCTTTCACTTTATGACACACTCTTTCACTTTGAATCATATCTTATTCTCATAAAATGCCATTGTGTGTCTGTAACATGAAATAGCATCAGCAAACTTTAAAAACATTTGAGAAAATGCAAATACTAAGTATTTATA
>CM042381.1:1861915-1899415 GCA_023634145.1 Thymallus thymallus
CAGCTCACAGTAAATAAATAATGACAGCAGCTCACAGTAAATGAATAACTTGTTTTTATTTATGCTTAAAAAAATATACTTTGTCTTACTTGCATTCACTGTGCAATCACGGCATGCAGTGTGTGTGTGCGTGAGAGAGAGAGATACACACACACACACACACACACACAGAGAGTGTGCACCACGTACGTGTGTTAATTTCTGTCTGAGCATTTGTATGGGAATTGCGGTATTAACGGACGTTCCAGTACATTTGATCCAACGTCACTCTGCTCCAATTACCTGCAATGCCTGTAGGACATTAATTGATGGCTGGGTTACGCCGTCTAATAAGTGTCATAAATAAAAGTTTAGGGGAAACGCTAAAATACATTAACCACTGATTTGACATCTTAATGAGGATTCAACAGAGAAGTGTGGAATCAGTCAAAAAGAATAGACCACATTAGCAGGGTGTAGTGAAGCAACCCTCCATAGTGGTGATGACGACTGGAGGGACAGACTGCTGCCATCATGGCTGTCCATGAGTCATCCAGCGGCTGATGGACGTCCCTGTCAACAGCCTCATCCCCACACACATGGCCTTCCTCTACCACATCTGCGGAGGATCTGTCAAACCTCTGTGTGTGTGTGTGTGTGTGTGTGTGTGTATGTTGGTGTGTGCGCAAAAATGCAGTCATGTATGTATGTCTGTCTGGCTGGCTGGCTGGCTGGCTGGCTGGCTGTCTGGCTGTCTGGCTGTCTGGCTGTCTGTCTGTCTGTCTATCTGGCTGTCTGGCTGTCTGGCTGTCTGGCTGGCTGGCTGTCTGGCTGGCTGGCTATAATGCTCTGCCTGATTTGGTGAACCCTGTTTCCACCCAGGAGCAGTTCAACTGGCAAGTCATTGATTTTAGCCTCACATTATTGTTGGTAGACAGCAGTCCTATGCATACTAATAGGAGCTTTCATAGAGAGAACGGCAGCAGTTTTGTTGTGGGTATTAGAGTTGGAGGATCATGCATGGCACGGCGGGCAACTCTGCTCACTGATTGGATGACTGGATGCCACACACACAAGGCTGTCCAGAATCACCTGGGTAGCAGCTAGTGGGTAGCTGGGTACCCAGCCAGGAAGCTTATCAGTGGAATTGTAGGTTTAGCCAAGTGAGGATTTCTTTGTGTAACGAACCCTTAAATGAACAGGATGAAAACTTCTGAGCTCCCGGAAACAGAGTAGCATAAAACTGTGTGTGTGTGTGTGGGGGGGGGGGGGGGGGGGGGGGGTTGATTATGCAGTGTTGGGGGTGTCAACTGCATTAACTCCAACTGCTTCTTACCACGACACTGGATAACTTATTTTCTGTGTTATGCAATGTTTTATGATTGAATTCTGTCCCCAGTGTCTTTGCTGTCATTTCTTGTCACTAAACACTGCAGTTCAATACAGTCTAGAATAGAAGCACCATCCTCAGCTGTTCTTGTGGAGCAGGGGTTAGTGACTCCGTCATAACCAACACTATTAGCAGGGGTTAGTGACTCCATAATTAACCAACACTGTTAGCAGGGGTTAGTGACTCCATCATTAACTAACACTGTTAACAGACAGCTAGCTTTCCTTAAAGGAATTCCCTTCAGCTTAACAACAGCAACTCTGAACTTTCCATTGGGAGTGTGCTGATCTGTGAGGTGTGTGTGTGTGTGTGTGTGTGTGTGTGTTTGACGTTGTCTGCTAGAGCCTATGGAATGACAGTTCTGCTCACGGTAAGTAGGTAATTATCATTAATTATTCAAATGAAAGACGGCGGGAATTAGGGTGGAGACCTGTCCGCCAAGCTGTCAGCACTGTGGCCCGTCTCGTTCAGCCCCACGGCCCACGGCCTTCCACTTCACACTGCAGTCTGGAGACAAGCCTCTATACACACAGTTCTCCCTGTGCCAGCTGCTCGCTCGCTTTACGTTAACCGCAAGAGTTTCACGGTCGTCAACCAATGCTGGCCTGGAGGCTGTAATTTCACTCAGTGTGGAGCTCGCTCGCCTCTCTGCTGTCGTTCTAACCCACAAACTCCTCGGTGGGATACGGAGTTGCTCTCTCTCCACACACACACACACACACACACACACACACACACACACACACACAAACACACACACACACACACACACACACACACACAGACACACACACACACACACACACACACACACACACACACACACACACACACACACACACACACACACACACACACACACACACACTCACTCACTCACTCACTCACTCACTCACTCACTCATCCTGGTTCTCCACAGATACTCCACAGGTTCTCCACAGATTCTCCATAAGGTGTTCCTGTTCCCAAAAGCCATTGTCCTCGATTATGATCTCCAGATCTCCATCCTTCCATAACCACTGCTGAGTCATTACTGCTGAGGTTAATCTGTCTCCCCACACACCCCTGTCTCCCTCTGCACTTTCTGTTTACCTAATTGATCAATTAGCTGCTTCAGAAGAGACTCCCTCTTCACCACACGTTCCATTTATCCAACATTTACATGCTGCCTCTTTAATTGTGTTCCTGTCCTCTCTCAAAATATTTACCAACTCACTCACCATAGCTTTCATTGTCCCCAGCTGACTGATGGGTTCTGCCTGACTGGAATGGGAATGTGTTGAGTGGCCATGTTGTTCTGGGTGCTGCTGTTGATTCACTCTTCAATAGGAGTTATGTTGGTAGTAACCAGGCATATAAACTGTGTTAAATTCTACTGTTACTTTTCTACACTGAACAAAAATCTAAACGCAACATGCAACAATTTCTAAGATTTTACTGAGTTACAATTCAGTTCAGTCATTTGAAATAAATTCATTAGGCCCTAATATATAAATTCCACATGACTGGGAATACAGATATGCATCTGTTGGTCACAGATACCTTGGATCAGAAAACCAGTCTGTATTTGTTGACCACCGTTTGCCTCATTCAACGCGACACATCTCCTTCACATAGAGTTGATTAGGCTGTTGATTGTGGTCTGTGGGTTGTCCTCTTAAATGGCTGTGTGAAGTTGCTGTATATTGACAAGAACTGGAACACGCTGTCGTACACGTAAATCCAGAGCATCCCAAACATGCTCAATGGGTGACATGTCTAGTGAGTATGCAGGCCATGGAAGAACTGGGACATTTTCATCTTCCAGGAATTGTGTACAGATCTCTGGCAACAGCACTGGTGGACATTCCTGCTGCCAGCATACAAATTGCACACTTCCTCAAAACTTGAGACAACTGTGGTATTGTGTTCTGTGACAAAACTGCACATTTTAGAGTGGCCTTTTATTGTCCCCAGCACACGGTGCATCTGTGTAATGATCATGCTGTTAAATCAGCTTCTTGATATGCCACACCTCTCAGGTGGATGGATTATCTTGGCAAAGGAGAAATGCTCACTTACAGGGATGTAAACACATGTGTCCACAACATTTGAGAGAAAGAAGCTTTTCATGTGTATGGAACATTCAGGGATCTTTTATTTCAGCTCATGAAACCACTGTACATGTTGCGTTTATATTTTTGTTCAAAATTAGTGTAATATCGAAATCCATCTCCATAATAAGAGTAGGAGGAGGACTCTTACATGTTGATTGATTTAGTGTCAATAGGTCACATGTTTTCTAATATGTTCTTCTAGTGGTTGTCATGCAGACCCAGTTGGGCTACTCTCTGAGGAGCTACTAGGGTGTGAAATCAAAGTGACATGGCCTTCCGTTCCTATTCTGGATTTAGTGGATTTACACAGAATAGCCTTTTTACTCTGATGGACCTCCAACTAATCCCTTTGTTCCCAAGAGAGAGGGCTTTAGCTGCACACAGCTCCCAGCTCAACACACACAGCCTGGGATGATTTAGAAGGCTTTACTGCCCTCTGGTGGATAACTGTCAAGTAATATTTCAAAAACAAAATATGATATTGCTCTGAAGACAAAATGGAGATCTGTTAAATCATATACTAATTACAGGATCAAATGACTTGACATTTCCATTGATCTGACAACCATTTTACACTGTTTTGCTATGGCTGTATTCATCAATCTAGTATAATAAACCATATACAAATATGATGATATCACAGTGAATTAATGATATGTGAATGAACAAGCCTTTTCATACTTTATAATATGTCCATATATAGTTACGATCAGTTTTAGTAACATCTACCCAAAATAGTTAACCTTCTTTATCACTTTATCCAAAATCTGTGAAATGTGTGAAGGTCTAAATGATCATTTTTGCTATTTGAACAGTGTGTATCGACAAGGGGAGTGGTGCGCTGTGTAAAGGGCACTTTTTCTAGACTGTCTGTCTAGTTTTCTTGTGTTTTGACTAAATCGGGTACTGTAGTCTTAAGAAGTTACAAAATAAGTTACAATAAAAATTAGAAATTCTAAATGAGCTATTTTACATTGTCTATGATCAATTTCTTGTCAATTCAATTTGGTTCCTTCTAACATTTGGAGGGTAGATTTGATACTGAAATGTCCGTTTTTCATTGTTAGATTAATTGTTTGAAGTTTAGATCATGACCTACTTACTAATGGATACAGAAATACAGTTACAGTAGAGGCCTGAATTCAGAAGGATTGAGAATAGTCTGATTGCAATCTGCGTCCTGGCCAAGACCAGGGAAGAAACGCCCAGGGAAACCCCGCCCCTCTTCTACTGGCTCTTTTTTTCTGTTGAATTTCACACGAACTGTGACATGAATTTAGCTCCCTCAACATCCACAGGGTGGTGCTGCTGTATCAGGGTTTGTTTGTGTGTACCAGTCTTTTGTGCCAGTCTTCCAGGCTCTCCCCTAGGCTCTTGTATGTGACACATGGCCGGTGGACAACACTGCATCTTGGAACTCTCACTTATGTGTTTGTTGTAACTTCTTTGGTTTATTTGAACCATTGTCAATGCAGGTCAGAGCAGAACTGACTACTCAGGAATGTGGCAAATATTCCAACGCGCATACAACTTTGTCTGCACAATCCTCACAGTATTTAATTATGGAGAAGACATCATATTCTACCTTGATTTCATATGTTTAAAGACCAGATCATTGCTTTGTAATGCAAATGCAGCTCCGTCCTTTGACTCAGTAGCCAGAGGTGTAAGAATACCAAAATCCCCATTGACCAAAAAAAGGATAGCACACTCATTAACACCATAGTCCAGATTCCAGACTCATGACACCAGTGTTGGTGAATCCATTCTGTTGCAGTAGCAGCCCTACTGGCCAGCCAGCACAATAAGAGCCAGCAGCCATGGCATGTGTTGTGTCAGTTCTATGTGGATAACAGCACTGTGGTAATGACCAGTCCAGGGACTCTGTTCTGTCAGCTGCCTCCCCAATCCTAGACCCCAGCCCACTAATATCCAGTTTGGGGAAGAAAGTGACATGGAACACAGTGCTCCACCTCCGTTTCGATCACCAACCAGCACTTTCCAAGGACATTACAGCTCTCTAGTGGCAGGTTATCATTAATGTGCTTGCGAGAGCCTAGCCGAGGTGACAGCAGGGGAATAGCAGGCTTTCATATCCACTGGCTGGTCCACAGGATGCCTGCCTGTTTGTGCTGTCATTTAGTTCAGAAGATGGAAAATAGTGAGATAATATAATGACTGGTTTGTGTGCCAATATAAAAACATTCATCAGAGAGCGAAGGGATGGAGAGAATAGGAGATGAGAGAAGAGAGAGAGTGTGTGTATGCAAATGTATTTTGCTTTCAAAATGTTGCTTTGTATTTCCTCCTTGTCCTCACTGAAACAGAGCATACCATTTTGTTTAATATTAATTCTGTTTAATATAATATAATATAATACACTACATATATTTATCTTTTAAGAGTATTGTAAAAAGTCCTCTGTGAACACGTAATACTAAAAAAACACCATATAAGACTGGTACTGCTACATTATAATTTTATATTAGAATTACCGTGCCACAAAACAGTTCAATTTAGAAAATACAAAATGACCCAAAACAATTGTAAGTACTGTTTTTTCTCTTCATACATGTCAAGAAAATGAATGAAAAGCCCATGGATCCCTGTAATTGAATAATGGAAACGTTTGATAAAAATGTGTTCTTTCACCTTTGTTGATGTTACCATCCTCCTATTCAATGAACAGGTTCTTTATCACCAATAACCAATAAACACACTATCAAAACACATCGTAGGGACATTTGTCAGGTGTATTATTTATTGTTAGGGTGTACAAAAAGCAGACACATTAATAATTTCATTCAGTACAGAGCTTGGCAATGTGAATCGGCATTTTTGTATCTGTGTTACATTATCACATTTTTTTGGTCAAATCAAATCAAAAATGGGATTCTTGACAAAATACATATCAGAACATCAGCAGTAAATGGCGTGAATATAATGGCGTGAATATAATGGCGTGAATATAATGGCAAGCAGAGAAAGAAAGAAGTAGACTATAGCAATAATTTATTTATTAATAAAACATTTCGAATTTCATCCCTGAGAATCAAGCCTCCAGCTCTGCCTCCCTTAGCAACAGGTTATAATCCATGGTTATGAGAGGCGGTTGCTAGGTGCGTTGCTGAGATACAGACCATCGCAGCTACGTGGGAGGTCACATCAAGGCATTAACTCTGAATCTTTAAGGTTAGGGTTAAGGTTTGGGATAGGCTTAAAACAAATATATCAAAAACAACTTTCTATAGCTGAATTCAAACTTGCAACCCTTAGAATCAGAGGCAGACGCTAACGCCCACCCGCAATCCCTGTCCACAACATCCCAGCATAACCAACGTTTATTTTGAAGGTAATAGCACTCATTGTTGCGCCTAGTGTCCGGCTTCATCTCCCGACGTCCTCAGACATGGATGGAAGTGGAATACTGACTTGTATCACGGGTGACCTGGCTGGAAATAAATGATAAAGAACTTCACAGGGTGGTGAAAGTGGACGGTGATGTTGATGCTCCCTTCCAATAAATATCGAGGCTCTTATTCTGGTGACATGATCAATGCTTGACTGCCGTTTGACAAATATAAACATTCTTGCTCTTATCCATAATAATCTCATCATGTAAACCAGCCTACCCTCACAGCCTACCCTCACGGATAGTGAGCTGTTGGCTAGAGCGCAGATGCCAAGACCAGGATGGGCACTGTGAGTGTCTTCGTTTGATGTGGATGGGCGAGCAAGGCTGTGAGTGTCTTCGTTTGATGTGGATGGGCGAGCAAGGCTGTGAGTGTCTTCGTTTGATGTGGATGGGCGAGCAAGGCTGTGAGTGTCTTCGTTTGATGTGGATGGGCGAGCAAGGCTGTGAGTGTCTTCGTTTGATGTGGATGGGCGAGCAAGGCTGTGAGTGTCTGCATTTGTCTTGCATTATGTTTGTGGAAGGAGCACCAGTTACTGGTCATGACGAAGACACCTGGAATTACTCCACTAGTCTCCTGATAGGGCATATTAAAGTTGCAGTTGGAGCTCCAGTATTTCAGTCCAACCCTCCCCAAACTTCCCTCTAGGGGGCAGTAGCAATATACTCACACCACGGCCGCCCGGCCTCTGCTCCTGATGAGATGAAAGCCACAGAGCTAAGCCTTACACAAACTGCATAACCATCACACTCCCTTTTTACTCTTTAGGACATGGTTTAGATGTTTTAAAGGATATTAGTATGATGGCACAAGCTAAAGGAACACTCTGAATGAGTCTACAGCTCTGCTCTACTAGTATTCAAATAAATGATGTCTTAAAGATCCAATGCAGCTGTTTTTATCTCAATATCAGATCATTCTTGGGTAACAATTAAGTACCTTACTGTGATTGTTTACAATTAAAATGGTCAAAAATAAACAAAAATAGCTTCTTAGCAAAGAGCAATTTATACAGCAAGAACTTAGCTAGGACTGTCTGGGAGTGGTCTGGTTTTGGAGGGGAAAACTGGGAACTAGAGAGGTTTGGTCTTCTTACTGGTCTATTAACTTGTTTACCAAGTTTCAGGCAGTCTTTTCAAATAACTCTAACTAACTAAAATGATATTAGCATGATTTTCACAATTTCATAGTATTATTCCAACCACATAGTGTGAATATATACTGTATATATCACGTTTATTACTGCACTGGGACAAAACAGAAGCATAGACAACATGGCACATGTGTGTACATTTTGGGTTCATATTTTTTTTTATTTGTGTCTTCATTTTACTGGTTGTGGGGGGAACCTAACTTTGCATTACACAGTTTTTATGTTTGAATACTGTTTTCATGTAAAAACTGAACATGATATTAGTCTTACTTGGTTGAGATGATTAATTACTTTTTAAACCTTGAGAGATTGTATGAGATAAAATTGAGTAAACAGTATGATAATTGTACTGTTTAAAAAATGAAATAGGCAATGACTAGTGTGAACAAACGGATTGTATCATTGCCAATCTGAACAGAGAACACCCACCATATAATTAAAACATGGAATAATATACTGTATGAATGAAGAAAAAAAAACACTTGGTTAAAATGGTTCTAGAATATTTATGATCAAACCAATATTTGTTGTAAGATGGATAAATTATAGAAAATATATTAGTGAATCGTGCATTCAATTGTGTCCATAAAACAAACATGGTAAAAATATTAAATTATTACATACAGGCGACATGGGCAGCCGGACAAATTGTATTTTTTTGTTGGCGGGGGCTGGGGGTGGCGCTGAAGGGGTGGGGTTGCCCAGGGCGACATACAAGCTAGAACTGCCACTGCATACAGAGAAATACTCATGCCACATTATACCCAACAATGGGTATATAAAATTGATTTCAAAGCAGGGAATATGGGCATATTCCTCTCCTATTCAGGGAACAGTAACTGTGCCTCTCCCTGTTGTGTCCAGCCAATGAGGCTGATCATGGACTTGTTCTGTTGGATCCCCTGTTGGATGGGATGGAATGGCTTCTCTAATTGGTTTCAATTCTTAATTGAAATCTCATAAAAATGCATCAGTAGATGTGCTGCCACAATTACCTCATGCAAATCTCCTGATGAATTGACGTGTGGGGCGTAATTGCGGCTGTTAAAAAATGCATTGATTTCTGCTGGAATAACGTCAATTCAAATCAGTTCACACTTTAGCTTCAACCTGTGTGCGGAAAGCGTTTGTCACCGCTCAGTTTCCTGTTCCGCACGCGGATCTAAATAGAAATGATAACATTTGCACCCGTTCACAATGGGGGTATATCAGATTGATTTGATTGGTAAGCTTTTAATGGGGGTATATCAGATTGATTTGATTGGTAAGCCTTTAATGGGGGTATATCAGATTGATTTGATTGGTAAGATTTTAATGGGGGTATATCAGATTGATTTGATTGGTAAGCTTTTAATGGGGGTATATCAGATTAATTTGATTGGTAAGCCTTTAATGGGGGTATATCAGATTGATTTGATTGGTAAGCTTTTAATGGGGGTATATCAGATTGATTTTATTGGTAAGCTTTTTATGGGGGTATATCAGATTGATTTTATTGGTAAGCTTTTAATGGGGGTATATCAGATTGATTTGATTGGTAAGCCTTTAATGGAGGTATATCAGATTGATTTGATTGGTAAGCTTTTAGTGGGGGTATATCAGATTGATTTGATTGGTAAGCTTTTAATGGGGGTATATCAGATTGATTTGATTGGTAAGCTTTTAATGGGGGTATATCAGATTGATTTGATTGGTAAGCTTTTATATCTATATCTATTCAAATGACCTTTTGTAGTAGGAATTGTGTGGTAAGAAAATAAAAGGATGTTTTTGTTTGTGCATGTTTCTCATAATCAAGCACACACACACACACACACACACACACACACACACACACACACACACACACACACACACACACACACACACACACACACACACACACACACACACACACACACACACACAGACACACACGCACACACGCACGCACGCACGCACACACACACACACACACACACACACACACACACACACTCGCTCTTTCTCTCTCACACACATACTGTACACAGAATCTAAGGAGACAAATTACATCTGATATGTGCAGGAAGGGAAGCTGCTAGCTTTGATTTTTCCTTTCACCAAATGTTCTGAGCATTATCTGTCAGGCCCGATGATCGAGGGTGGCAGGCTTGAACGAAAGGGTTAAAGCATCTTGTGAGTTATTGCCTACCACTGTAGTCATAGCAACAGGTTAATAAGTAGCTTCTCTGATCTTCCTCAGTTGCTTTGTGCAGGTTGCTAAGATACAAATTGTGCAGGTTGCTAAGATACAAATTGCGTTCAGAGGTTCAAACATGTGCAAATAATAATAAGAAGGAACTTTAAACACTGTAAAAAGATTTAAGAAATATATAAACATTAGAGCAGAGCTATCCTATTAGGTCTCTCCAATGTCCAAATAAATGGTTGAATTGAACCAAATGTAACAGTAACAAGAAAATAAACTATATTTAAATGAAGACTATCATTAATAATGTTTAGTGCATTATTCCTAGTTCTCATTGGTCAAGAGAAAATCTATTAATATAAAGTACACTTTAATAATCTTCTTTTTTGGCTAACAACCGTCTCGCACTAGAGTAGACCAGTAGGATAGTTTCTAAAGGTAAACCAACCAATCAGATGATTTGGTAGTACGTAGTCGAGCCTGTTCCTGGATACACACGGTGGATACAAGGGCAAAGTAAAGCATTGCCTCGGAGTTGCATCATTCCCTTTGCAGCTCTATTAGCAGGCATAGTCTGTCTGGCTCCTAAGGAGACCCACTCAGAAAGCAGACTTAGACACACTTCCTCTAGGGCTGTGGCCTTTGTGAACCGCTGCATCACCAGTTCTAATCCAAGGAGAAATAACCACGGTTGAGCTATATTGAGACAGTACAGTAGTTGGTATATCTTTATTCCTTTTGAATTACTGTAACACAGTAGAAAGACAATTTAGAATTACAGTATTAATAGTCAATGATCCTACCTTGATTGTTTGGCAGATAAAATGAAAGCTATAAAGATATCTTGTAAAATACGTATACAGTGCCTTCGGAAAGTATTCAGACCCCTTGACTTTTTGCACATTTTTTCCACATACAGCCTTATTCTAAAATTAATTAAATAAAACAATTTCCTCAGCAATCTACACACAACAACACAGTGAAAACAGGTTTGCAAATGTATTAAAAACAAAAACAGAAATACTTGATTTATATAAGTATTAAGACCCTTTGCTATGGGACTTGAAATTTAGCTCAGGTGCTTTCTGTTTCTGTTGATCATCCTTGAGATGTTTCTACAACTTGATTGGGACAACCATCTCTGCAGCACTCCACCAATCAGGCCTTTATGGTAGAGTGGCCAGATGGAAGCCACTCCTCAGTAAAAGGCACATGACGGCCTGCTTGGAGTTTGCCAAAAGTCACCTAAAGACTCTCAGAACATAAGAAACAAGATTCTCTGGTCTGATGAAACCAAGATTGAACTCTTTGGCCTGAATACCAAGCGTCACGTCTGGAGGAAACCTGGCACCATCCCTACGGTGAAGCATGGTGGTGGCAGCATCATGCTGTGGGGATGTTTTTTGGTGTCAGGGACTGGGAGACTAGTCAGGATCGAGGCAAAGATGAACGGAGCAAAGTACAGAGAGATCCTTGATGAAAACCTGTTCCAGAGCGTTAAAAAAAAAAAAAAAATAGCAACATATTCTAAAAACCTGTTTTTGCTTTGTCATTATGGGGTATGTTGTGTAGATTGATGATGGGGAAAAACTATTTAATACATTTTAGAATAAGGCTGTAACGTAACAAAAGTCAATGTGTCTGAATACTTTCCGAAGATACTGTAGAACTAAGACCACAAAGCCCCGCACTTTACCCCTCCCCACTCATTTCCTTGCCTTTCAAATGGCAGAGGCCTTTACCAGAGGAAAACGTAAATTGATTGAAAAGACAAACGACATCTGTACTGACACAACAAACAAACAAACAAACAGCTCTAAGACACCATGTCCCTCCTGTGGACTGTGTCTGTGTGTTTGCAATTTACCCCAGCGTATGAGTGTGTGTGTGTGTGTGTGTGTGTGTGTGTGTGTGTGTGTGTGTGTGTGTGTGTGTGTGTGTAAAACAGGATAATTAGAGAATAACGAAGCCTCAGTGTGATTTATGAAAATAGATTCAATGTCACAGCTGAATACAAGCGAGAGGCTGGGGACTGGACTGGACCGGGGTGGGCCTGAAGGATAGGTAGTGGGATGTGTTGGCTTCGTAGCGAGCCAGAGGACCAATGCGGCCGGGTGGTTGGGTTTTAGATTATTCAGTTTACATCTAGAGAAGAAAGAGAAACAGTTCTACCTCTCCAATACTGACTAAAGGCTCTGTTCTCCCACCGGGCTTCACGCTAGTCTGGGTTCATTCAATCTCCGGCTTGATTACTCGATTGGACTCATTGATTGGAGGGGAGCTTTAATGACCTATTATCTCAAGTGTTAATCAGTTGTTGACAGACAGTTCTCTCTCGGACCAGCGGGGCTCGCTGAGACGGTTGGCCAGAGAGGAGAGGACCGATGTTCACTGGACTTACTGGGGCTGAATGAGTCAAGGGCAATAAAATCAGGAAGCACGTGGACCATGGACGTTCGCAATGGCCACAACCCTCTGGAGCTCCAACGTGCACGAGAGTGACATCATCGTCAGGGATGGGGGAAGGGTTCAATGAGTCAGAGGTTCTTAGTTCGTTGCGCTCAAACCTTTTACACTCACTTTGTTTTATATTTTATTGTTATGTTTTTACCAGCCTGTGAATTACTCTGAAATCAGAGAAAGATTGAGATATAACAAATGAGGGTTGGTGTAGGCCCTCTCTGTATGCACATTTCATTTTGTATTCATGGAAACTCGGCAATTGCAAATCACATAAATTCTAAAGAAATGTGGAACCTTGTAAAATATTACCTAGGGGACAGAGATGGGAGAAGAGAAATGTATGATTAAGGTCCACTGGTGTAAAACTGAGTTAGTGACCAAGATTTGGAATGGACCAGCAAACATAATGTGTTCAGCTGTATGGCTAATGCAGTGAAAACATTATGGTGTCATTAGTGATCATCCAAACCCCAGACCTTACAGATTTGCTCAAACAATTTGCTTCATCCAGAATGACAAATTACCCCTAAAGTATAATTATTTCTATTGAAAAAAAGTCCTTGATGAAAAGCACTAAATGGGCTCGGATATTAATTTCTAATTTTTACTACAACCATCTAGTCAAAGTTTTCCTTTTGATACCATGTTGCAAAGAAAGAAAGAGAGAGAGATGAAACGAGAGTGACGGAGGAAAATGTGACAGTGTACTCCGTCTTTATTACCCGAGACAAAAGACAAATGAGTTTTGACAGCGAGTGGCTCATTTGGAGGAGGTGACGTGGGGTTGCCACAGCAGAAGGCTGTCAGCTTTTAGAGTCCTAATGCAAATTAGGACTAGCATTGGCATCCCCAGAATACAATGTGTTTTTACAGGTAGTACTGTCAGAAAGAATGAATGTGTTTTAAGGCAGACTTCCCTCTTCTGATCAGGTTGTTGTCAAGGCCATGGGGTCACCTGACTAGAACAAAACAGATTTGTGGAACTTTCAATCTGTTACCGGCACATTTTCTTCAGTCAACCACAGCAATTATATACAAGATAGTCCAGTAATGTTGAAATAGCTCTTAAGAAATTATGTCTGAGAGAAACGTCCAGAGAAGATGAAAATAAAAGAAATGGCTCAGCGAGTGGCTCATTTGGAGGAGGTGACGTGGGGTTGCCACAGCAGAAGGCGGTCAACGTTTAGAGTCCTAATGCAAATTGAGGTGTAGGTGAGGAGGAGCTGTTCTACACTTTGATGACTGCTTGGTGAACATCATTTTGAGCAATAATAAAAGCATACTACGCAACAAAATATCCAAAGAAAAACTGCACCAACAGAGATATGGCATGGCTGTCTGTCTTAATTATGGCGTGTAGGGCCTTCTGTGGTGCCGTCCGTACATTATGGAGTGTGTAGACGTTTTAATTATGGCACGTTTTGTCGTATGTTAGTTGTCAGTCAAACTAACCTTGATGGTTAAGCTCAGGTATTAATTCTGAGTGGTTAAGGTAAGGGTTAAGGTTTGGGGTAGTACAAACAGAAAACTAAAATTAGAAAAACAAGTGGGATTAAACACTGGGATTAAACACTGGGATTAAACACTGGGATTAAACACTGGGATTAAACCTGTGGTCCACAGAGCTGTAGCTCGCGGTTTAACCCCATCCCCAACTACATGGTAAAGGGCGCTGGCATTGCCCTTAGTGGACTGCAGGAAATTGCAATGGCAATAATTCCTCAATTTAAAATACCCATAATCCTCTAGACTTTGGCCTGATATTACTGTACTGAAATAAACAGCTCTTCTGTATAAAACCTATACTTTCATATTCAAGTCTGTTGTTATTCGTATCCTACTGTAAAGCAGAATGGACTAAGCATGCATGGCCAGCGGTCCACAAGGATCTATACCGAGCCCCTCGCTGGCTGTTACTGCATCCTCCTCTTTAATTATCTCCCCCTTTCAATCCCAACGTCTTCAAGTCTCATCAATGCTTCTTAATGTCCATCAATACCAGCACAGGCCTAAGCTGTCCATACCTGGCCAGTCACCATGGAAACCTCACCTCTAACAACAAAAAGCTCTGTAAGAGACGGCGACGCTGTATTCTCCCTGATTAGATATTGATTAAACTTTTGTAAAACACAGTAGGATTAAAATGACTGGCAAGCTTTGCTTACCCAGGGTCCACTCTAGACTTCCATTTAGTTATAAGTCTTTGTTATTTCAGAATCTACATGTTAAGAGGGACGGAATAGAAAATACAGAGTCTTTTCTCCTGTCATTTCAGAGACCCCTCCAGGGACAGAAAGATGCACAAAGCAACTAGTACTTAACAGAGGAGTACAGATGGCTGTGAGTTATTCTAGACTGATCTCAGCCTTGAATAGACTATGAACAAATAGAGGCTTTTGAGTGGCATAGCCTATGCTTGGTGTTTCCAACCTGTTACCCATTACAAGGACATGCTAATAGGCCTGGATGAAGTTACCAGGGTGACATGCTTGGGAGCCCTAATGGATAATATACATTAATGGACCATAAACATCATATGCTAAATGCATGCTAAATGACCAATAATAATATGGTAAATATTACAACATAGCACGGCAAAGCCAAAACAAATAATGTTGTTTTTACAGTAACTGACTGGCTGCTAGTTACTTGTAAGTTACTGTATAACAAGGTATGTTACTGTGAATTCCAAAGAAACGTTGGTTTAGCAGTACATTACTGTAGTTTCTATGGAATGTACGGTAACATACTGTACTTTTTTATGCAGTAAGTTACAGGTACCTGGCTGCCAGTCAGTTACCGTAAAAACAACAGGATTAACTGGATGTCTTTTAAAAACTATTTTAGCAGTTACCTATTTACCTCTCATTGGGACTCCAGACTGTCAACACACAGCACCTATCAGGTGTGTCTACTTCTCACTTATCAGAGAAGTAGGTGTGTGTCACCCTCATATGAAGCAGGGAACTGAAGAGGTGTGAGGTTGAGAGAACCGGGAGAACTCACCACACCTCTCCTGCTTGAGAAAGTGGGGATCTCTTAATTGAGGATAACCCATATGGAGACATTTCTAATTAACATTGCTGAAACAATCTGAACCATTCTCATAATAGCACAAACAAAACATCCATCTCTTTAATTATCTCCCCCATAACAGCTTTAAAAAACAACAACCAGTCTTTAATTGGTATTCTAGACTCTGAAAATAGTACAGATAGAAGTGTTCTTGTACTAATCTATCTTCTTTCACCCACATCCCTCCTTCCCCCGAAAACAAACCAACTAAAAAGCCTGTTAGCTGTGTTTCATTGGCTTTAGGGGAAACAGGACAGATTGAGTATCGACAGTGGTAGCTAGCTGCTGAAGCTTATAGCTCAGAGGCAACACTGTGGGATCTCAAGGGTAGGAGAGAGACGCAATCGAAAAAGCAGAAATAATTCAGCAAAGACTCACTCGAGGACCTACCCAGTTAGTCATGAGGAATCATGGACTGTCGGCAGCACAATGAGGACGTCTCCAGGGATGCAGACCAGGAGTCACCATGTGATGGCTATGAGTTACTGTCCCAACTGGGCCTTTAGCTCTGCAGATTTAACCACTATAAATCTGTTTCCACACCGATACTATTCTCATTGTACCAAGGGGCAAATAAACAAGATATATCTTTAGTGTCTGTGGGGACTATGTGGTCATTGAAGTCCCTTGGGTGACATACTCTATTCTGGGATGTTGTACTGTCCAACCAGGGATACTCAAAATAAATAATAAAATCGTCTTTGGTCCAACTGAGTGTAACCTTTGAACTGCGCTGTGACGTGTGATGTGTCATGGCTGGTGTCCTCACTGTTAAGGGTTAGCGGAGGAGAGTTGGTCCATAAGAAGACAGACTAAACGTTACTGACGCCTCTGTCGGCACCACATATTTCCTTTCCTTTGTTATTATGGTCTACGAGATCTTTTACTTCATAGTCAGATGCCAACCCACAAAAATACTTAGCGCAGCTGGTTTTTGTTTCAACTGTAACACCTCAGAGGTAGATGGAATATCCATTTCAGGTTCATCAATTCAATTAATTCCACTCCCAGTCTCTGTCCCATTTATTATCCTTTTCATACGATTTTCTCCTAACCTTCTCATCTAATTTGGTATTCAGATATGGTTAGCACTATTATCTCAATTAACACAATGACACATTCTAAATGCATTCTACGTGTATATATATATATATGTATATATATATATATATATATCAAATGGCAAAAGGCACCACCAGAAGTTTCACAGCTATTCAAACCAAGGCCATGTCGTGGCAATGATCTTCCAAGTTCAGCAGACTTTAGTTGATTGTAAATTATGGAATCAATAAAAGAAAGACAATGCAGGCTCAATCTTCTACAGGACTGTGCTTTATTTTAGTCTAAGCAGAGTATAATGAACTAGAGAACTACAGTTCAGGAGCACTATGGAAGAAACCACCCCGAATTAGGGAAAACCAGACCCGTGCCAACGCTAAGTCAAATTACACTTCTGTTTTGTGAAAATAAAAATAATAAACTGACTTTGTTCAAGTAGAAAGATAAACAATTATATAATTCAACTAATAAGTACCTAAAATAAATTATGATTAATTACATAAAATGACATGTTTTATTTGTCTGACAGAAGTAAAAATCAAGTGGATGAAATAAGAGACTGAAGCTGGGAAAGTAATGTCTTCATGAAGCAAAGTACAGCAGATGATTTCCTTTATATATGAATGGTTGCACAGAGGCTCTCATTTCATGTTAGATTAGGGTAACTCTGCTCTGTTGGTTTCATGTGGTACAGTTTGGTCCATGTAACCGATGGAAATGGAACTGTACTGAATGACCCCGTCCTTATTGGTGTCAGAAGTGGGATTGAGGCAAAACTGACACAAGGCAATCTTTACAACTGACAGCTGCATTTCAATTCAACAGAAATCTGCAAGGAAAAACCAGAGCATGTTTATGAACAATGGAAACGAACTAGCATTGGCATCCCCAGAATACAATGTATGTTATACGTTTTTACAGGTAGTACTGTCAGAGAGAATGAATGTGTTTTAAGGCAGACTTCCCTCTTCTGATCAGGTTGTTGTCAAGGCCATGGGGTCACCTGACTAGAACAAAACAGAGTTGTGGAACTTTCAATCTGTTACCGGCACATTTTCTTCAGTCAACCACAGCAATTATATACAAGATAGTCCAGTAATGTTGAAATAGCTCTTAAGAAATTATGTCTGAGAGAAACGTCCAGAGAAGATGAAAATAAAAGAAATGTCTCTGATTATTTTTGAATAAAAGACAACGGTAAATGACAGGTTATTTTTCAAAACAAATCTGACAATAAATGAGTTTTTCCAAAAGAACAGAAGGGCTACAATTAAATCCTTTTGAACATGCAATTACTTACAGCCGATGCGTTCTCTTTGTGTTGTGTTGTGCAACATTACCTTCTATCATCCTTTACAGTCCAGTTTCTTAATTCTTATACTGAATGTTAGAGCTTTCTGTCAACAACATATCTTTAAACTTGCCCATTTCCAAGTAATTCCATACAGGGATTGTACAGCAAAATGTCCCTTCAAAATGTATCTTCAAATCATATCAGAATAAACCTTGGGTCCATCCCAGCTTCAGCAGATAATTAAGCAGAAAACGTAAGAGAATGGAAAAAAAATAACCATTAACCAACATGAATATAAAATCCATTTTAACATCAGCGCTTCAATATACAAGAAATAAAACATTTTTTTTGGGATAAATTATTTCATTCCTTCTCATAGTCAGTGAAATATAATAACTATTTATTTCTTTTTTTTCAACATGATTTTTTATTAACGGTCGTCTATAGAGAAGGCTTAACAGAATTAGAAGATATGCTATGTAATAATGCACAGGAGTACCGCAGGCAGCTGTGTGCTGGGGCCGTAGGGAGAGGAGAGGCAGGGAGATCTCCAGGGTAGTCATTCACTCTAGTGAATCAGTGCATCCTCTCTCTTTCTCATCATACACCTGTGTTCTGTGTTTGGATCATATGTAAATATGTTTTCAGCTCCAATCTGGAAACCCCTCACCCCCTTCCGCCCCTACCCGTGGAGCTGTGGAGTATAGCGGTGACTGGTGGGCGCCGACCAGCCCCGGTGGCTAACAAACTAACGGCTGTTGTCACTATCATCTGCTCCTCTGCACTGCAAGGGGCAGACTGAGGGGCGGGCCTACTCTTCACGTCGTTGAGGTCACATCTATCTAATCAGCTCCGATTGGACTAATCCAATTAGCTAGTGAGCAGGCGATCTTTCAACTGTCATAAATATCATGATGTGTCAGTGTAAACCTAATTAATGGATTACTCCCGGCTGGAATTGAGGCCCTACTAAATACTCTAGAAAGAGATCTCTGCTATCCTCTCCCTGTTATGTTGGGTGGTGTTCAGCTGAGGGTATAGTGCATATTCATTCATGTTTACTCCGTAACCAAAAGGCCAAAGGGTTAAAATGTCCCACCCTCTCCAAAGATTCCCTGCACTGCTGTGGATACGTTTTATAGTGACATCAATGTCCCACACAGCCAGGCGACGACTATAGACAGACCTCTCTACTGTACAGTTCATACTTCCTGACTCATTTGTTTCTGTGTTCTATTATTTACATGAAGGAATAAAAAATCCTGTCTCCATCACTTTGATTTGAATCTCCAGCTTTGTTGTCAAACACGATCCCACACTTTTCTGTGATTGACTGCGTTCTACGTTGTTCAGGATCAACGTCCTCCTTTTAGTGCCTTTTAAAATTGCATGATGACCTGATAGAACCAAGGCATTAATGTTCTGATGACAGACAGCACTCCCCCTGACTGACTGACTGACTGACTGTGCGATCCCGTCTCTGGTTCCTCCAGCTGCTCTGGCAGAGGCCCAACATGTTCCCCAGCTCCCACCATACTCTCTGAGCCTCTTGGTGTATACATGGGGAAGGCAAGGCTCTGAAAGGCTCCACTAATCATGACATCATAGTGCCTGATGCCCTGAGTATCGAAGTGACTTTGTGGAGTTTCAGTTTAGCACCCAGCCCCCCCCCCCCCCCAACCCACTTCACTCCCCCTCTCAGCTAAAATCCCATTTCCACTGCGAAAAAACCTTTTTTGCGTTAACTAAGCGAGATGACGGAAAAGCTCTCCTCTTCTCCCAAAGCAGCTATTAAATGAGAGCCGTTCATTTCTACCTCCTGTCCAGGTTCCTTTAATTATCTCTCCACTTTCAGTCAATTACATTTCACTTCCTTTCCTTGACAATCACTGCTATTTTAGGGTGAGTGCTCTCTACACCCAGGGGCTGGGGTCTGCTAGGCAGATCTCTCTTCGCCCACTAGGGTTGGCTATTTTACCCATCCGCCAGCTTCAGAGCTCAGATGATTTTTATCTAGCCTTTAGTCAACCTCTTTGGCTCTTAGAATTGGTTACCCTGCCCCTCTGTCAGCCTCGGAGCTCTGATGTTTCTAACTGCTCATGAGGACTGACCCTATGGAATGCAAACTAGGAAGGCGTTACAACTAGAGCCAGTAGAGGAGGCAGAATAACCAGAGGTTAAGAAATGTGAATAACTGCCTTACAGGTGTTAATGTTACATGAGAAGGTCAGACATTACAGTGACCTTTGACATGTTATATTATATTTTACATATTTCCAAACAGACTCAAAAAGTGAGTCAAACTAACAATAGCAATAACCAATCTAAATACTCTCTTTCTGAACATGAGTGGGTGGATTTCAGTCCTGGGTAAGGCGAGTCACTCCAAAGTTAACATTCTCCAGACAGCCTGTGCCTCGACTAAAGGCCAGACAGGGCCAGAGCTGAGCTGAGATGGGCTGAGCTGGCAGACTTCTGGAGTCAGTAAGAGAAGGAATAAAACCCACTTCTTATTTCCGTTGTTCCAGAGCCTGGCTTCACTACAGCTATTTCTGTTTTCACTGCATGTCACACCAATAACAATAAGAGCACCCTCGTTCAAACAGCTCCCGGATTCAACATTGCCTAAATTAGCTTTCCCAAGCCTGTTTCTGCAGCTTCCTGGTGCAACAGAAAGGCTACATGAGCGTAGCACGTTAGCCAAGCAGGGAATATAACACAGGGCAGGGGATTGGACCTGGGCTGAACCTAACCTTGCTCTAAGTTGACTGTAAGGGTGTGCAGCATATATCTAGTGTAGGAGCCATCAGAGGGCACATGCTGAGGCTCATGTGACCAGTCTTGCGGGAGGTGCTTTTGAAGCGGCAGTGAGACAAGCATAGATTTCACCGCTCACAGAACATTAGGTTTCCTATTGATTCATTCACCATGACATAAATAATGAGCACAAAAGAAGAACATAAATCCATGTCGCTTCCTAGTTCCTACATGTTTGGCTGACTTCATAAGAACTAAAGGCTGAGTGTTTTTACTGTGTTCCTGAAGGCAAGCTGAGACAACCCAAGACCAAAGCTGGCACAGTTTTTTCAATGGCCATCATTTTTTATTCACAGAACTACTGTGCTTCACCAATACAGCTCCACCAGTTCTGAACAATATTCTGTGTTCTGCAGGTGTCCCGACTGTAATACTGCTCTGAAAAATGCGACATATTTAGAACAGGTTATTTTGTGGAAAATGGCGGCCTCTGAGGAGATTGTTGAGACACAATTACGTGCTGAAAGCTGAAGTACAATAACACAGGCCACCCGGCAGGCAGCTGCATCAGAGGGTTTTTCAACTGAATTGTTGGTTGGTTGCTGCCCATTTCAACCTGCTATCAAATATCCAACATTAATACCCAGAGTAGCTATGATATGTATGGAGGGTTTTATCCTGCTTCTCCATCAGAAATACGGCTGCGGTGATATCGGTGCCAGGTCAGCTGTCTGCATCCTTGCCAGGGAGCCACTACAAACATAATTCTCTCTAATATACCTTCTGTCATCGCAGAGCGTTCAAGGGACCATCCCCACTGTAATTTGACCCAGGTAATTATTCAGATTTCACTTGGTTGGTGTTAATGTATAGAGCCTCACTATTACAACGCGATTAGGTGAAATAGCATGTCTAACACGGAGGAAGAGATAATCGAAGGCTACTGAACTGCAGGTTGGTTTGAAACGTTGTTCCAGAGCTGAACAGCTGAACAGCATAGCCTGGTAAAACCAGACTGAACTCACCATTGTTGAGTGCAGAGCTCAGTCTGGTTGAACCAGGCTATGAACAGTGAGGTCGGGGATGTGGAAGGCATGATCGAAGAGAACAGTTACTCTCGCTGTGGCTTCTGATTGGGGGATAACTCGAAGGAGCATCACTTTAAAGGATAAAGAAAGGTTGGACATGTTGGCGTGGAGTAGGGCTCAGAGATCAGGGTTTGGCTGTTGACTTCGCCCACTCTCCTCTCCTCCCCCCCATCTCTTCCCTGTCCAGCTCTGCCTCCCCTCCATATGCCTTCAGTCAGCTCTCAGGGAGTTGTGAGGGAGGGAGGGAGGGAGGGAGGGAGGGGGGAGAGCTGGTGTTCTACTGACAGAACTTAAGGAAGTGTTGAAAGTGAATGACTTGCCATCTATCCTTCCTCGAGACTCATCGCAAACATATTGATCTGGTGTTCACTAGAGGGGCAGCTGCATCCACCACTGTGAAATGGTCAAAATAAAGGGCTCACAGACACTAACTCAAAGCCTGACAAGTTAAGAGTTTAGCGCTGTGTTCTGCTAGGCATGGATTGGCAGGGAGGAGCTGAAGGATGGCTGTTGTATGGCTGTAATTCAGACTTTGTTAGGTTAGGTTGAGACGGATAGGTAGGTTTTTCCAAAGGCTCATTATATAATATATGAAAAAAAGCAGGTCAGGGAGGGAACATGTTAACAGTGGCAGTACATTATATACCACAAAACTAAATGAACTCTAAAAGCTTCCACTCTTTTGCCATCAATAAATCTAGTGTGTCTTTCGAAGCAAGTTCTTCTTGTATCTGTTCTGCAGCTGGGAAGATAAGGCAATGTTTCTCAATCTCACAAGAGCTTTAGAACGGCTTCAGCGGACATAAATATCCCTGGCCTCTCTCTCTTTCTCTCTCTCTTGCCTATAACGTGGTTATTTTTAATGGGTCTATTTTTTACTTTTACTCAAATGCCATGAGAGCCAATTCATTGTTATACCGTTGAGTCCACTCCTTTGGCAGTTTCAGTAGCTATCAACTCAATCATCTTCTTCTCTGCTTGTCCGTTAGTCGGTCTCCTTTGCAGAAGCTTCCCTTTGTGCATTTCTTTAATAACTTTTAAAATAGAACACTCCCTGTCATAATAAAAAAGTTCAAAAGAAAAAAACACACCATGTCCAACTTGCCTTGTTTTTTTACAGTGGATTGTCGCTTGAACACAAAGGCCTGTGGGAAGTAAGCCTCTCATATCTGCACCCTGTCCAGCACAGACACTAGGAAGCTTCATCTGTCTTGTCTCTGTTTCTCCCTCCTCTTCTCAAAAACAGTTCCTTTACAGCTGTCAGATAGTGCTGTGAGTGAGTTGTACATCATGATGAAGGAGATATCCAGCGGCCCGACCGTAACATCCAAGAGAGAGACCCCAATGCCTCAAAGCCTACTGGGATGGGACAGACAAAGCCCCCACCCCCTCCTTACTTTACAAGTTCAAGTATTTTTTTCTTTTATGAAAAAAAAAACAACAGCAAAAATGAGCAAATCTACTTTTCTAGTATTCTACATTTTCTAATCTAATCTACTAACTGGTGGTCAAACAGCAACTAGAACATAATAATCAGCCCCTTTAATATGTTTTCTTGTCTTGTTTTCAATGCATACATTACTTCATTTCTCTTTTACTCTTACTTAGGCAACTGGATATCGATTTAATGATTTATTTTGACTACTATTAAATTGTAATACTTGCAGCTACAAGGTAAGAGTTTTTTTTTTTTTTATATATATATATGTATATATTTATATTCTTTTAAAAAGCGTTAAGTCCTTTGGTCCCTATTTCCTAAGGAATGATGCATGTGAATTCTCCTGGATTCTTCTTTTTTGTCCTGTCACAGAGCACATCACCTGTGTAGGCACCAAAACCAAAATGGTAGCAGGCTGGTAAGTGTGTGTGTATATGTCAGTGTGTGTATATGTTAGTGTGTGTCCGTCTGTCCGCGTTTGTGTTTGAGTTGGCATATGCACATACATGTATGTACACTGTAGGATGTCTGAGAGAATATTTGTGTGTGTGTGTGTGTGTTTGGTGAGCTGTGTGTTCATGTCTATATATACCGGTGTCAGTATGCATGCTTTGAGCATAATGTGTCTATAAAGGTTTTCCATCTTGTCTAAAAAACAGCAGCAAAAAGTTGGTCTCTGCAAACATCCTCTTCCACAGACGCCAAAGCAAACATCCTCTTCCACAGACGCCAAAGCAAACATCCTCTTCCACAGACGCCAAAGCAAACATCCTCTTCCACAGACGCCAAAGCAAACTTCCTCTTCCACAGACGCCAAAGCAAAACAGGGAAAATAAGAGGCATTTGCTTAAAAAACAAGTATCTCCGGGTTCCTTCTCCTCCTCAGTCATCCAATCTTCTCCAGCTAATCTTCCAGCAGAATCAAGGGACCACCCTTCTCTCATGATATGTAGCAGAGCAAGAAGTCTTTGTACTTTATACTGCACTTGTGGAAATAAGGTGTTGTGACCCTTTATCCTGTAAGAGAGAGAGAGCAGATTGAGTGAGGTGAGAGTTCAGGGTGCTGGCTCCTGCATGGTTTAGCACACTGACAGACACAGCTAACACAATGGATAACAGACAAAAGAGAAGGAGGATGATGTCAATCAAATCTAGAAAGAGGTGGGCTGGAGGTGGAAGGGGTGTGTTTTACCATATGGAACAGACATGCATGCTGGGACCGCACTAATCCAAAGGCGGTAGGTATGTAAAGCAAAACGCTAGACTGTCATCTCTGTTAATAGTCATTTCTGTTCATTTGTGATGATAAAAAAAAAATCCCCATGACAACTGAGAGAAGGGGTGGGGGGGCTAAAGACGAAGGGCACTGAAGGTCAAATAGAAGTCCATTAATAATAATAATAATATTATGATGTTAACAATGATTATTACAAACCTACAGGGGAGGAAAAGAGTATGATCATTTCATGTGACAGTTTTTTAGTGTAGTGAACAAATAAAAAATAAATACTCAAAACTACTGGAAAATACACCCAGAGCTACAGTATAATGTCTTCATTGCCATTGCAGTACATACGAAATACATACTTTCTGTGGATTTGTGTGCTTTTTGGCTCTGGTTGAATAAGCTGGAGTTGGGAAGGCAATCATCCTTAATGTGTACTGGCCTTGAATCTTAGTACGAAAAGACAGACAAATCACAGCTAATCACTCTCACATGAAAAATACCTGACTTTGTGGAGCGAACATACGCCGTGCACAACTTTTAACTGTTCTGTTATTTTCTCCTGAGAAACGAGCTTGTTACCATTTTAGAATAGATGAGCTATTTAACTGTGGGAGATGAATTAGGACCATTAGAGGAAAGCCTCTAAAATACCTGATTATAGATGTTCCAGATTATATACAAAAACACCAGTAATTCATCTACCATAGAAATTATGGAAGAAAAACAAAACAAAGAGTTGATTTAAAACGTAACAGCTTGTATTTCCAGAGGGAAGATTTAAGTGGAAGAAAGTGATGAAGACCAAACTACTGGAAAAGCATCTTTATATCTAGATAAATAGCTACCTACTCTCACACAAACACACACACCCTGAAGTGGCTCTAAATTAGCGATTGAACCCAGAGCGTCCTGATCCACAGGTGAGGCAGGTGAACCCAGAGAGACCTGATCCACAGGTGAGGCAGGTGAACCCAGAGAGACCTGATCCACAGGTGAGGCAGGTGAACCCAGAGAGACCTGATCCACAGGTGAGGCAGGTGAACCCAGAGAGACCTGATCCACAGGTGAGACAGGTGAACCCAGAGAGACCTGATCCACAGGTGAGACAGGTGAACCCAGAGCGTCCTGATCCACAGGTGAGACAGGTGAACCCAGAGAGACCTGATCCACAGGTGAGACAGGTGAACCCAGAGTGTCCTGATCCACAGGTGAGACAGGTGAACCCAGAGCGTCCTGATCCACAGGTGAGACAGGTGAACCCAGAGAGACCTGATCCACAGGTGAGACAGGTGAACCCAGAGAGACCTGATCCACAGGTGAGAGGTGAACCCAGAGCGACCTCATCCACAGGTGAGACAGGTGAACCCAGAGAGACCTGATCCACAGGTGAGATAGGCAAACCCAGAGAGACCCAGTGCTCTACTGGCTGGTTGTCCTGAAAGACGGCACTTAGTTACGTCAGAGATCTGTATATAATGACAAGATGCTCATGTCTCTGCCCTAACAATGGGAGTCGTTGTCCCAAAGGCAGGAAGGCAGCCTCCACCATACCCATAACATGATGCAGCCACCACCATACCCATAACATGATGCAGCCTCCACCATACCCATAACATGATGCAGCCTCCACCATACCCATAACATGATGCAGCCTCCACCATACCCATAACATGATGCAGCCACCACCATACCCATAACATGATGCAGCCACCACCATACCCATAACATGATGCAGCCTCCACCATACCATAACATGATGCAGCCTCCACCATACCCATAACATGATGCAGCCACCACCATACCATAACATGATGCAGCCTCCACCATACCATAACATGATGCAGCCTCCACCATACCCATAACATGATGCAGCCTCCACCATACCTATAACATGATGAAGCCACCACCATACCCATAACATGATGCAGCCACCACCATACCCATAACATGATGCAGCCACCACCATACCCATAACATGATGCAGCCTCCACCATACCCATAACATGATGCAGCCTCCACCATACCCATAACATGATGCAGCCTCCACCATACCCATAACATGATGCAGCCTCCACCATACCCAAAACATGATGCAGCCTCCACCATACCTATAACATGATGCAGCCTCCACCATACCCATAACATGATGCAGCCTCCACCATACCTATAACATGATGAAGCCACCACCATACCCATAACATGATGCAGCCTCCACCATACCCATAACATGATGCAGCCTCCACCATACCCATAACATGATGCAGCCTCCACCATACCCAAAACATGATGCAGCCTCCACCATACCCATAACATGATGCAGCCTCCACCATACCATAACATGATGCAGCCTCCACCATACCCATAACATGATGCAGCCTCCACCATACCCATAACATGATGCAGCCTCCACCATACCCATAACATGATGCAGCCTCCACCATACCCATAACATGATGCAGCCTCCACCATACCCATAACATGATGCAGCCTCCACCATACCATAACATGATGCAGCCTCCACCATACCCATAACATGATGCAGCCTCCACCATACCCATAACATGATGCAGCCTCCACCATACCCATAACATGATGCAGCCTCCACCATACCATAACATGATGAAGCCACCACCATACCCATAACATGATGCAGCCTCCAACATACCCATAACATGATGCAGCCTCCACCATACCCATAACATGATGCAGCACCACCATAACCATAACATGATGCAGCCTCCACCATACCCATAACATGATGCAGCCTCCACCATACCCATAACATGATGCAGCCTCCACCATACCCATAACATGATGCAGACTCCATCATACCCATAACATGATGCAGCCTCCACCATACCCATAACATGATGCAGCCTCCACCATACCCATAACATGATGCAGCCTCCACCATACCCATAACATGATGCAGCACCACCATACCCATAACATGATGCAGCCTCCACCATACCCATAACATGATGCAGCCTCCACCATACCATAACATGATGAAGCCACCACCATACCCATAACATGATGCAGCCTCCACCATACCCATAACATGATGCAGCACCACCATAACCATAACATGATGCAGCCTCCACCATACCCATAACATGATGCAGCCTCCACCATACCCATAACATGTTGCAGCCTCCACCATACCCATAACATGATGAAGCCACCAACATACCCATAACATGATGCAGCCACCACCATACCCATAACATGATGCAGCCTCCACCATACCCATAACATGATGCAGCCTCCACCATACCCATAACATGATGCAGCCTCCACCATACCCATAACATGATGCAGCCTCCACCATACCCATAACATGATGCAGCCTCCACCATACCCATAACATGATGCAGCCTCCACCATACCCATAACATGATGCAGACTCCATCATACCCATAACATGATGCAGCCTCCACCATACCCATAACATGATGCAGCCTCCACCATACCCATAACATGATGCAGCCTCCACCATACCCATAACATGATGCAGCCTCCACCATACCCATAACATGATGCAGCACCACCATACCCATAACATGATGCAGCCTCCACCATACCCATAACATGATGCAGCCTCCACCATACCCATAACATGATGCAGCCTCCACCATACCCATAACATGATGCAGCCTCCACCATACCATAACATGATGAAGCCACCACCATACCCATAACATGATGCAGCCACCACCATACCCATAACATGATGCAGCCTCCACCATACCCATAACATGATGCAGCCTCCACCATACCCATAACATGATGCAGCCTCCACCATACCCATAACATGATGCAGCCTCCACCATACCCATAACATGATGCAGCCTCCACCATACCCATAACATGATGCAGCCTCCACCATACCCATAACATGATGCAGCCTCCACCATACCCATAACATGATGCAGCCTCCACCATACCCATAACATGATGCAGCCAACACCATACCCATAACATGATGCAGCCTCCACCATACCCATAACATGATGCAGCCTCCACCACACCCATAACATGATGAAGCCTCCACTATGCTTGACAATATGAAGAGTGGTACTCTGTGATGTGCTATTGGATTTTCCCCAAACATAACGCTTTGTATTCAGGACATAAAGTTAATTTCTTTGCAACACGTTTTTGTCGTTTTACTTTTGCAAACAGGATGACTTGTTTTAGAATATTTGTTTTCTATACAGGCTTCCTTATTTTCACTCGGCCATTTAGGTTAGTATTGTTGAGTAACTACAACGTTGTTGATCCTTCCTCAGTTTTCTCCCATCACAGGTATTAAACTCTGTAACTGTTTTAATGTCATCATTGGCCTCATGGTGAAATCCCTGAGCTGTTTCCTTCCTCTCCGGCAACTGAGTTAGGAAGGACGCCTGTATCTTTATAGTGACTGGGTGTATTGATACACCATCCAAAGTGTAATTAATAAATTCACCATAATCAAAGGGATATTCAATGTCAGCATTTTTTTATTTTGACCATTCTACCAATAGGTGCCCTTCTTTGCGAGGCATTGGAAAACCTCCATGGGGTTTGTGGTTGAATCTGTGTTTGAAATTCACCGCAACGTCTGAGGGACCTTACAGATAATTGTATGTGTGGAGTACAGAGATGAGGTCGTCATGTTAAACACTATTATTGCTCCATGCAGTTTATTATGTGACTTGTTATTTAGGCTTGCCATAACAAAGGGGTTGAATACTTATTGACTCAAGACATTTCAGCTTCTCATTTTTTATTAATTTGTAAACATTTATAAAAAACATAACTCCACTTTGACATTATGGGGTAGGCCAGTGACAACATCTCAATTTAATGCATTTTAGATTCAGGCTGTTACACAACAAAATGCGGAAAAAGTCAAAGGGTGTGAATACTTTCTGAAGGCACTGTGTATATACAGTGGGGAGAACAAGTATTTGATACACTGCCGATTTTGCAGGTTTTCCTACTTACAAAGCATGTAGAGGTCTGTAATTTTTATCATAGGTACACTTCAACTGTGAGAGACGGAATCTAAAAAAAATCCAGAAAATCACATTGTATGATTTTTAAATAATTAATTTGCATTTTATTGCATGACATAAGTATTTGATCACCTACCAACCAGTAAGAATTCCGGCTCTCACAGACCTGTTAGTTTTTCTTTAAGAAGCCCTCCTGTTCTCCACTCATTACCTGTATTAACTGCACCTGTTTGAACTCGTTACCTGTATAAAAGACACCTGTCCACACACTCAATCAAACAGACTCCAACCTCTCCACAATGGCCAAGACCAGAGAGCTGTGTAAGGACATCAGGGATAAAATTGTAGACCTGCACAAGGCTGGGATGGGCTACAGGACAATAGGCAAGCAGCTTGGTGAGAAGGCAACAACTGTTGGCGCAATTATTAGAAAATGGAAGAAGTTCAAGATGACGGTCAATCTCCCTCAGTCTGGGGCACCATGCAAGATCTCACCTCGTGGGGCTTCAATGATCATGAGGAAGGTGAGTGATCAGCCCAGAACTACACGGCAGGACCTGGTCAATGACCTGAAGAGAGCTGGGACCACAGTCTCAAAGAAAACCATTAGTAACACACTACGCCGTCATGGATTAAAATCCTGCAGCGCACGCAAGGTCCCCCTGCTCAAGCCAGCGCATGTCCAGGCCCGTCTGAAGTTTGCCAATGACCATCTGGATGATCCAGAGGAGGAATGGGAGAAGGTCATGTGGTCTGATGAGACAAAAATAGAGCTTTTTGGTCTAAACTCCACTCGCCGTGTTTGGAGGAAGAAGAAGGATGAGTACAACCCCAAGAACACCATCCCAACCGTGAAGCATGGAGGTGGAAACATCATTCTTTGGGATGCTTTTCTGCAAAGGGGACAGGACGACTGCACCGTATTGAGGGGAGGATGGATGGGGCCATGTATCGCAAGATCTTGGCCAACAACCTCCTTCCCTCAGTAAGAGCATTGAAGATGGGTCGTGGCTGGGTCTTCCAGTATGACAATGACCCGAAACACACAGCCAGGGCAACTAAGGAGTGGCTCCGTAAGAAGCATCTCAAGGTCCTGGAGTGGCCTAGCCAGTCTCCAGACCTGAACCCAATAGAAAATCTTTGGAGGGAGCTGAAAGTCTGTATTGCCCAGCAACAGCCCCGAAACCTGAAGGATCTGTATGGAGGAGTGGGCCAAAATCCCTGCTGCAGTGTGTGCAAACCTGGTCAAGAACTACAGGAAACGTATGATCTCTGTAATTGCAAACAAAGGTTTCTGTACCAAATATTAAGTTCTGCTTTTCTGATGTATCAAATACTTATGTCATGCAATAAAATCATACAATGTGATTTTCTGGATTTTTGTTTTAGATTCCGTCACTCACAGTTGAAGAGTACCTATGATAAAAATTACAGACTTCTACATGCTTTGTAAGTGGGAAAACCTGCAAAATCGGCAGTGTATCAAATACTTGTTCTCCCCACTGTATATATATATATATATAGACACACACACACATATACACAGTGCCTTCAGAAAGTATATATATACAGAGAGAGAGAGAGAGAGAGAGAGAGAGAGAGAGAGAGAGAGAGAGAGAGAAAGGTACAGAATATCCATACACATTGAACATTGAAGTTCATGAGAATAAACACACAAGGTCACGTTACAACAACAAAAAGGCTCAAAAGTCACGTCATCATCGATCATGATCAACCAGTCAATCAGCACGTCAGATGTACCTGACAACAGCTAGCAGCAATCACACAGCTAGCAGCAATCAAACAGCTAGCAGCAATCACACAGCTAGCAGCAATCACACAGCTAGCAGCAATCACACAGCTAGCAGCAATCACACAGCTAGCAGCAATCAAACAGCTAGCAGCAATCACACAGCTAGCAGCAATCACACAGCTAGCAGCAATCACACAGCTAGCAGCAATCAAACAGCTAGCAGCAATCACACAGCTAGCAGCAATCACACAGCTAGCAGTAATCACACAGCTAGCAGCAATCACACAGCTAGCAGCAATCACACCGCTAGCAGCAATCACACAGCTAGCAGCAATCACACAGCTAGCAGCAATCACACAGCTAGCAGTAATCACACAGCTAGCAGCAATCACACAGCTAGCAGCAATCACACAGCTAGCATCAATCAAAAAGGCATCCATTTACTGCACTTCACAAGCTTCCAAAAATATATTTAAAAAGAGGGCTAAAATAAAGCTCTAGAAAGGACTCGACGCCACGTCATGCAACGCACGCAGTCACAGTCCTGCAATATGATGTCATCCAAAATAAAATAACACCATGGGTTTAACTTACAGGTGTGGGAACTGGGAACGTGTCCCTCTAACTGGTGGCTACACAACGTTCATGGAGAGGCCATCTCATGTTATGATTGGCCCTGTCAGCTTGGCGGGTTGGGTTGGGTACAAAACAGCAGAAGAAGAGAAGGATGTCCTCTTTTTCTTTTTTCTCAAGAGGTAAATATGATGCAGCCCTTACTTTCCCATTTATTCCAGCCTCTCTCTCTCTCAACGTCTCTGGCTGACAAATCAAATGAAGGCAGGTTATTACTGTCAAAATTTAAAAGTAAATAAATCAACATATGGAACCTTCAAAAGTAAATAAAATACTGGCCTTTATTTTTCTTTTTGAAGCCGTTCTGAGAGACTTTTCAGTCAGAGAACATTTACAGGTTCAAAGACTGCATTCACAAAGATAAGCCAAACGGCATGTTTTACATCTCAAACTAACACAGTCACACTCTAAGTAATTGGATTTTGTCCTTGCATTGCATACAATGCAATGATGTTGGTATGTACATTGAGTAAGCCATTTTTAAGACGCAGAAATTGTCGGCAGAATTACAGAGTTAGTAGAAGAATGGGGAAGAATGGTCTTTTTTTAAATTATACGTTTGAGGTTATTACATTGGTAATACAAAATGTTCAGTTAATCTCTACATAACATTTATGGATGAGTTTTCCTTTTTTTAAGTATCTACACCTGCAGCTGAGGGCATATTTCTGGCTTCAAAATGTTGTATTACATGTTGTGTGCTTTTCAGTGACATTGGTCTCCCATTAAATTTATTTCCCCCCAAAACAACAGTAATGAAAAATAATGAAATATAAAATCTCAAACAGATAGAGCCTGCACTGGACCAGACAGGAGAGAACCTGAGATGAAGAGTGAACACTCTGCACTTACTGACAATGAGAAGAATACACACATACTGAACACAGTCAGAACGGCAGGAGACCAAACCCAGACAGACTTACCCCCACCATCACACACACACACACACACACACACACACACACACACACACACACACACACACACACACACACACACACACACACACACACACACACACACACACTCTCACACACACTCTCACACACACACACACACACACACACACACACACACACACACTCTCACACACACTCTCACACACACACACACACACACACACACACACACACACACACACACACACACACACACACACACACACACACACACACACACACACACACACACATCGTTAGAGACACACTCGTCATCATTGTTCAGGACATTCTCCACTTGTTCCTCATCAATGTGTTACATCAAAGTCATTCCCCCTCTCCTCTCTTCTTCTCTCCTCAGGCAGTCTGCTCAGACAGTCTCCTTTCAATTAGTGCTACATGTCTTTATTCAAATGCTATCTGACAAGAAACAAAGGTAGCATTTATCATTTCCATTACACATGATACTGTATATTCCATTATTGCAGTCCCTTCACTTTGGTGAGGCCATTGTAAAACATACACGTTATTTACATGCAAATTGTTAATGGAAATAGACTATGGAAACACTTATGTTATGTTGCAATGATGTGTAGACTAATGTATACAACCAAAATAACATGTTTCAGGTACTGTATGCAGTAGCACTCATCATGGGCTATGAGTTTAGCTAGGGGGAATCAGACATGTGTGCCTACTGCCCCTCTTACTCCCTCCCCATAGGCCAGCACCTTAAGAGGCTGTCTGCCATTCAGCCCTGGCTCTGGACGTGAATGTGGGCATGGTGTCTGTTCTTACCTGGATGTGGACGGCAGAGGGGTCAGTAAGGTCGGTTGGCATCCTTTGGCCGCTTCAGCTGCACCTTCAGCCGCTTCATGCCTATCTGAAAACCATTCATGGCCTGGATAGCTGCCTGGGCACTGGACGGGTTATCGAAGCTCACAAAGCCTGGGACACAAAGAAGGAGGGAGATGGAGAGAGAGACAGAGTGAGGGAGAGACAGAGTGAGGGAGAGACAGAGTGAGGGAGGGACAGAGTGAGGGAGGGACAGAGTGAGGGAGAGACAGAGTGAGGGAGAGACAGAGTGAGGGAGAGACAGAGTGAGGGAGGGACAGAGTGAGGGAGAGACAGAGTGAGGGAGGGACAGAGTGAGGGAGTGACAGAGTGATTGAGGGACAGAGTGAGGGAGAGACAGAGTGATGGAGGGACAGAGTGAGGGAGAGAGAGTGAGGGAGAGACAGAGGGAGGGAGGGACAGAGTGAGAGAGAGACAGAGTGAGGGAGAGACAGAGTGAGGGAGAGACAGAGTGAGGGAGGGACAGAGTGAGGGAGGGACAGAGTGAGGGAGAGACAGAGTGAGGGAGAGAAAGAGTGAGGGAGAGACAGAGTGAGGGAGGGACAGAGTGAGGGAGAGACAGAGTGAGGGAGGGATGGGGAGAGGCAGAGAAAGAAATAATGAAAAGGGGAAGAAAGAGAGAGACCCCCTTTTTAGTTTCCCACAATGCAACAACAACGGGTCTTAATTTTCTCTATTCAGGAGGTACTGTAAATTGAAATTCTCTGAAATAAAAATATGATTACACGAAATAACAAAAATGGTTAATGACATAGATATCAAAAACCTCCAAACTGAAGAGTGTTAGAAGTCGTGGAGTATAATTTGAACAAAGGAGAAACAAGATGAGATATAAAGGGGCTGTCACACTGTGTGAAGGTGTGTTTTTTATGCATGTATGTTTGAGAAACTGACAGAGCATATCTGTGAGTACGAGTGTTGGTCTGTACAGATGTAGGATCTTCAATCAATTACCCTGTTGCAGGAGAACTGAAATGCAGGAATGTTTTAACTTGTATTGTATTTGAGGTTTAAAAGGCTTCTGAAGTTTGTTATTTACACTTTGAAATTTCAGAAATAAGGTGCCAGCCTCTCCTCTCCCCTGCCTGTGAATAGAGGTGCCAGCCTCTCCTCTCCCCTGCCTGTGAATAGAGGTGCCAGCCTCTCCTCTCCCCTGCCTGTGAATAGAGGTGCCAGCCTCTCCTCTCCCCTGTCTGTGAATAGAGGTGCCAGCCTCTCCTCTCCCCTGTCTGTGAATAGAGGTGCCAGCCTCTCCTCTCCCCTGTCTGTGAATAGAGGTGCCAGCCTCTCCTCTCCCCTGCCTGTGAATAGAGGTGCCAGCCTCTCCTCTCCCCTGCCTGTGAATAGAGGTGCCAGCCTCTCCTCTCCCCTGCCTGTGAATAGAGGTGCCAGCCTCTCCTCTCCCCTGCCTGTGAATAGAGGTGCCAGCCTCTCCTCTCCCCTGCCTGTGAATAGAGGTGCCAGCCTCTCCTCTCCCCTGTCTGTGAATAGAGGTGCCAGCCTCTCCTCTCCCCTGCCTGTGAATAGAGGTGCCAGCCTCTCCTCCTGTGTTTGTCAGGGAGGGGAAAAAGGGTGAAGAAAGGTGTTTGTCAGGGAGGGGAAAAGGGTGAAGAAAGGTGTTTGTCAGGAAGGGGAAAAGGTGAAGAAAAGTGTTTGTCAGGGAGGGGAAAAGGTGAAGAAAGGTGTTTGTCAGGGAGGGGAAAAGGTGAAGAAAGGTGTTTGTCAGGGAGGGGAAAATGTGAAGAAAGGTGTTTGTCAGGAAGGGGAAAAGGTGAAGAAAGGTGTTTGTCAGGGAGGGGAAAAAGGTGAAGAAGGTGTTTGTCAGGGAGGGGAAAAAGGTGAAGAAGAAGAAGACCGTGAGGAAAGAGAGGACAAAGGCAAGAGCAGACTAGAAGCGCAGTAAATCCTGCCGCCCTTAACACCATGTAAATCAGTCATCTGCCAGGTTTATTATCATGTCTTATATAGCACTGTACGCTTCAGAAGGACTGGCAGCACTTGACTGGGACACATTCATTGCAAAGCACAATATAAAACACCCCAAACAGCCTTTGTGAGAGGAGATTGAACACTACCATGTATGAAGCATCATTTCATGTTCCCTAGCAGCTCTAAGAAAACAATGTTCTGTCCTCCTTGTAAAACCATTGTAGGGTGTTTTACGGACAAGGTTTGATTTACAGGTGAGAGTGGAGAACTGACAAAGGCTATAGTCTTACCGTTCTACAGCTCTGCGTCACTGCTAGTGTCTAAGGTGTAGCGCGGGAACTGTACAGCTAGATGCTGACGGATGTTGTGAAACGGCTTGAAGCCAACAGAAACAATAGAGCGCTGCTAGTTGTTCTATAGAAACAGAGGATAATATATTTGGTAAGTGTTAGTCTGTGAGTGTGTATTGCAGCGCTCCACTAATTCCACTTAGAGAGGTGAGCTTTGATCATCCTTAAATGTCAATATTGAGTGAGTAAACATGGAGGATTAAAATAACAGTGTATCCCAACAGACCCCGGACTAAGACCTTGAAACAGCCAGAAACTCAACATCCCACTCTAAAGACAGTCTTTTAAGATCTCTCTGTGCTTTTACTTTTACAAATAAACTAACTGGTCGTTCGGTCACCAACGTCACCAAAGTGACTGAGCCACCATCTTTTTTAGTTGCACACCTGACATTCTGAAACTGATAATTAACACCAACAACTAACAATTACCAGAGTGGATGTCAAGGTATGCTCAATTGTTTAGGATGTTGGAACACTCTTTCACTTTGACAATTTCACTTTTTAAACTGTGGACTTTGCCTAATCACAAGTCAATGACTACCCTGGATTCCATAATGACACTGGCACATTGCCTATTGTCAATCACTGAGAATCATAAGACGTATTGTGCGTGTGTATGTGTGTGTACATGCATTGAATGTGTGTGTGTGTGTGTTGCATCTGATGTACAGTACATAGGAAGAATGAATCTCCCATTTTGAACTGAAGAGGGATCAAACTGCTTCCCCTGTGGCTGCAGGAGAGTCATGATGTACTTAAATGCACAGCATATTCTGTCTAATTTGTTCATGTCTCTCACAAGAGGCTCAGACTATAAAAAGGAAGGAGAAAAAAACGAGAGGTTAAGTTATTGTTTTTCAGCCGCATGGGAAAATAATGGTGAGATGCGTGAGTTCACATCCTCTTTGTCCTTCCTCGTAGAGTAGTGATAGACATGCTATTCTCATCCTAGACAGCCTATATAGGAGGTCAGTGGTCCGTTTCTGCAGACCAGCTCCTCATCTCGTGGGTGCTGCTGTCTAGGGCTCAAACAGGTCTATTATTATCTCCTGAAGATCACACAGTCCACCTACACATCCACCACCACCCAGTCTCATCACTACAGGTTGTGTGGGAGGAAGGTGTTGGATAGGAGAATGGGAGGCTGGGTCTCTAGGGGCTATCTATGGAGGCTGGGTCTCTAGTGGCTATCTATGGAGGCTGGGTCTCTAGGGGCTATCTATGGAGGCTGGGTCTCTAGGGGCTATCTATGGAGGCTGGGTCTCTAGGGGCTATCTATGGAGGCTGGGTCTCTAGGGGCTATCTATGGAGGCTGGGTCTCTAGGGGCTATCTATGGAGGCTGGGTCTCTCACCCTCCCCCCTTAACCCTCCCCCCTCCTACCCTCCCCCCTTTCACCCTCCCCCCTCCACCCTCTCACCCTCCCCCCTCTCAC
>CM042381.1:1904415-1907068 GCA_023634145.1 Thymallus thymallus
GGTTTATCCTTAAGAAAAGGCTAAATGTCAAATTAATGAAACTGCTGTTAGATTTGCTCACCTGAGTAGAGGTGAATCCCATTGGCTGTCTCACCTGGGTAGGGGTGGATCCCATTGGTGTAGATTGGCTCATTGGTGGGCTGACCGTTGGTCTGGGGCGGGAGGGATGTGAACCCGTTGACCCCCATGGGCGCTGCTAGGCTGGGCACGGCCGAGGCATTGATACCCGGCGGCGTGCTGGTGCCTGTAAATAGAGCAACCCTGTTTCATTACTGGGACCACAGGGCATGGTGGACATGGTTCACACTCCACAGTCTGCAGCCTCTCTCTGACCAGCGTCTAATTGGACACTGGGACTGGGGCCTCTGTCTGTTAGTGGCCTCAGCCTCTCCCCTGGTCACATTTTAGGTTTGTCACCTTGTCCATGACAGATGGATTATTACTATTCTCCCTAATCCGGTGGAAGGGCATTTAAGTCATGTAGGATTAAATTTGATAGGCATTACCTGGGTGTATGTAGGCTTTGTGGATTACAGATGCGGATGGATGCAGAGATGACTGAGACACTTTATTTAATTAATTTAGAGAGACGCGTGGAGCCCCTGCCTTGGGCAGTCAGCCTACTTAGAGTCGAGCCATCAAAGCTCTACACAACAAGGGCCAGGAAGACAGGTCAAACTCAGGTCCAGGATTATCTCCCACAAATCTTTGCTCGTATATTGTATGGTCAAGGACTTTGCATCCAAAGTCATCAGATTGGCCGTGTTCCCGGAAACACACAAACAGTGGCCCGTAAGAGAGAGAGAGAGAGAGAGAGAGAGAGAGAGAGAGAGAGAGAGAGAGAGAGGGATAGAGAGAAGGAGGGAGGGAGAGAGAGAGAGAAGGAGGGAGGGTGGGAGAGAGGGAGCGAAAGAGCGAGAGAAAAAGAGAGAGGCTGTACACTGTGGCGGGCAATGAGGGCCGGGGGATGTCGTCATAACCCATCACGCCTCACTCACGACACGTCTTCTCCATCTTACTTTAGGGCCCTCTGTGACAATGGCAATGACATCTCTAACTTCACCACTACTAAAAGGGCAGACTCTTTTTTTCTCCCTTTTAAAAAGAGACAGAGACCTGATAACGTCTAAAGAAATGCACTAACAGCAAGGGCAGAATACATTAGCACGGCTTGTACAAGGCTCAAGGTACCTGAGGAGGATGTCATTGGGGAAGCCACCAGACTGGCTGTGTATTTGTACCTGAGGAGGGTGTCATTGGGGCAGCCACCAGACCGCTGACGTTGAAAGCTGCCATTTGCTGCATTTGTGCCGCAGCGATGGTTGCCATGGGGTTCAGATACGAGTTCTGGGTCGCCGCCATTAGAGCTGCTTGCTGTTGCATCATCTGCTGTGGCAGTGAAGAGAGAGAGAGGAAGGGGGGTGAGGGAAAGAGGGGGAGAGGGAGGCAGTGGGAGAGAGAGGGAGGAGACGGTGGGAGAGAGAGGGAGGGAGAGGAAGTGAGAGGGAGGAAGGCGGTGGGAGAGAGAGGGGAGGGAGAGGAAGTGAGAGGGAGGCGGTTGGGAGAGAGAGGGAGGGAGAGGAAGTGAGTTGGAGACGGGTGGGAGAGAGAGGGAGGGAGAGGAAGTGAGAGGAAGGCGGTGGGAGAGAGAGGGGAGGGAGAGGAAGTGAGAGGGAGATGGTGGGCAGAGAGTGGGAGGGAGAGGGAGACAGTGAGAGAGAGGGGAAAGGGAGATGGGGAGAGAGAGAGAGAGAGAGAGAGAGAGAGAGAGAGAGAGAGAGAGAGGGAGGAGGGAGATGAGGAGAGAGAGAGAGACGGGGGAGAGAGAGGGAGAGGTAGAGGGAGATGGGGAGAGAGAGAGAGAGAGAGACGGGGGGAGAGAGAGAGGAGAGGGTAGAGGAGATGGGGAGAGAGAGAGAGGCACAGTGAAATCGCCGTGGGACAAGGGGTATGTTTACGTTCACGTCTCTGTTTGCTTGGGCCATGTTGTTGAATAGACAGGTCTCTGTTGCCCCGGAGCCTGCCCTGTTACAGGGCTGCCTGCTCATTACAAACAACAGATAACACATATAATGAGATGAAGCTAGAGAGCGGACAGACAGACAGCCTGCTTTACTGTGTGCGAGTGGGTGATTCTCACCTGCCAGGGCAAGCTGTTAGTTACAGTGTGAGTGTAAGCTCTACATTCTCCAAACTTGAGGAGATGTTAACTTCAGGTATGAACGTAGTCTTTATAGATAGACCGAGTGTGTATTGCTAGCTATCAGGAGGAGCTGTGACTTGCAGCGCAGTGTGTAAAAGCCTCACCGTCTCCTCCCCCGTGGAGCCGAGACTTACAGCGTGAGAGTAGGCGCCATAGGCCCAAACTGGATGGTCATGGGGCTGAAGATGCCGAGCTGGCCCGCCATTTGATGCATCCTACGCAGGGTCCGCTCCTTATCTGTGTCGGCAAACTTCACCACCAGGCTGGAGGACGCCCCCTGGGGATACACACACTGCAATCAGTCAAGACAACACTCATCTCAGCACTGGACAGACACACACCACACTCAGTCATACACGTACCTCAATGATTAAGCACACACACACCTCAACGCAGGACACACACAACACAAGGTCTGAGCTGACTGAGTGTATGTTTAAATTACAGTGG